>JACN01055314.1:0-11490 GCA_000787155.1 Scartelaos histophorus
CATGTTTTCTAGGAACCCTATCACTATATGACAAAGAAAAGGGTCAAGCTTCCTATTCTTTTATATTCTTTTACAAATGCATGAAGAAAACAACTCCATGGAGGTATAACCAAGTCCTTTTGTCTTTTTATAAATCCAGGATTGGAGCTGTTTGCATGTAGATAGGGGGAAGATCCTCTGCTCGCGTCAGTCACATCATTATCGTGTGTGCTCAGTAAACTGTGCAGTTTAGCTTGTCATTTTCTGCTATTTCTCACTTTTTTTTAAATCATTGATCCATTTTTTATTACTCATCCAATAATACAACGAGGCAAATGAGCGCCAAATTTTCAAGCACCCTTTTTTTCTTTTTTTTTGCTGCTGTCCATGTCAAAACAGGCCAGTTTTTTCCATGTTTTCTAGGAACCCTATCACTATACAAGCCCCCTTCTTTTTCTTTTTTTTTTGCCATTTTTGCCATTTTTTTTTGTCCATGTCAAAACTGGCCAGTTTTTTCCATGTTTTCTAGGAACCCTATCACTATTTGACAAAGAAAAGGGTCAAGCTTGCTATTCTTTTACAAATGCATGAAGAAAATAACTCCATGGAGGTATAACCGAGTCCTTTTGTCTTTTTATAAATCCAGGATTGAAGCTGTTTGCATGTGGCCAGGGAAGATCCTGCGTTCGCGTCAGTCACATCATTATCATGTGTGCTCAGTAAACAGCGTGGCTCGGCTCAGCTCCGCTCCTCAGAGATAGCCTGCTAATGCTTGTAGTGTTAAGAGTGAGAAATGGGCCCACGGAGGAAGACGCTGCCTCCTGACAAACACTCATTTGGCTGCTTTTATAACACAATGTAAAGTGCTCTTGTGTCATTAAGGACGGGGGAGGACGGGGAGGGGGAGAGGTCGTCTGTCATCCAATTGTCGCTTCATGTTTTAATGGAAGTATAAAATCAATATGGTTGTGTAAACTCTTGTATCTACGTGATTTGATTGTTCTGGAAAATAGTAGATTCTGGTTTAAGATTACAGACCAGTGTTAGGACATGTACCCTTTTACCAGTGTTCCAATTAGCATAATACAATTAGGAAAGGAAGTAAATATTGTAGAAATTTGCATCATTCATTACTAAGGAATCATGAACGTGATATTCAATACCGATTCCTATACCATGATGATAATAAAAAATACTCTAAAAATAAGAGAATGTGACTTTGCAATAACCCACTCTCATGATCCTGCTATTATGCCCATTAAAAAAAAATCCTCTTCATAATATACAAAGCCTGGCTCCAACTTCGCCAATTCGCTCATTTCGTAAATGAAAAAAAAAACCAAAAACGTAATTTGAGTGGAGCCAAACGCTGTGGGTAAGGGCACACTTGCTTAGTCCACTTTTTTATACATCATTTAGAGTTTCGTGCATGCTTGAGCAATCTTTAATTGCTCATTTTCAAGTTGCCATTTTGCCAATCAACCCCTGTTTTTAGCACCACCAGTATATGCCCACTGCTCTGTGCTAACTTTGTTCTCCAGTTTAATTATCTTCAGCAGTTTTGTATTATCATTTTGGAATGAAAAAACAAAAAAGGTGAAGTGCAGTTATGTATCGGAGGTGCTAAGAGCTTCACCGCTCTTTGTTGTGATGACATTTACAGCCCTATCAGTTCCCATTGGGTAACGCAGTTTTTTAACATTGAATTTAGTGGGTTTGTTTCTATTATTGACTCATTTTAGACAAATATAGTGACTTAAAATGTCCCAATTATAACATAATGATTCCTAGGTGTCATGCATTATAACTATATAGCAGACATGAGCATAAGTCTTCTTTAAACTCGTGTTATATAGGGTTTTGTATATTGCATTTCTCACAGCTCACCACAATATTTTTTTCACTGTTGTTTATGTGTTCAAATGAGCTCAGCAGAATGTTTCATTATGAAAGCAGCTCTCTGGATCTGTTTCGTGCCAATATAAGAGATAAATAAAACATGAAGTCAGAGTGCACTGTATACAGTGCGTCGCCTTAGTGGAGATATTAAAAGCACTAGTACAAACAGGAGTCCTTGGCAGAAGCTTTGAGTGTCTGTGCTATGTGGGCGACAGCTTGAGAGATTTTTCACTTCTCTCTTAATTCCACTTCTTTTTCTCATAAATAAGCCATTTGGTTAAATAATGGAGATGTGATCTTTGAAAAAAAACAAAAAAGATTACAATTTATGATCTTCACAGAATTTCGACAGCTCTTCAGTCATAAATTACTGGAAGCATTTCAGTTACCATTATCATTCTTTGTATTCTAATCAGAGCTTATATTATTAATTATTATTACATCTGACAAACAAACATGAGTGTCCTTGTCTTTAATCATCTTTACTTGTTTGGGCGGAATGTACAATGACAAATACTAGTTGGCACAGGTGTCGCACTGGGGGGGTGAAGGGTGCTGTACCAAGGGCCCAAAAGTTTGTACTACGAACCTCCTAACTGGCTGTAGAATCTTAATTTAAATTGTGGTGAAAGTAACAAATGATACTGTAATAAGAGCTAAAGCAAACCTTCAAAATAATGATGTAAAAGTGAGTGGTGACTTACTTTGCTTCCAGGGCCAAAGCGAAGACTCCTGCTGCCTCTGGAGCTGCAGCTGATGTTCCAGAGTGACGCAGTGTGCAGTTTCCATACAAGTCTGTGGTGGCCTGTAAAACACACACTTTCATTTAGCACTATCTGGGTATGCTATCATTGTTTAATACATTGTTTTATTATGTAATCATGGCTTCTGCAAATACATCACACACTAAAGAAGTCTACCATGATTGAAAATGTATTATGCTCAAAGTCAAACACACTACTTATATTCAAATATTTTCACATACTATATGTACATGTTGCATTATGGTGTGATTGTATATTTGGATACATAGATCACACTGAACTGGAACTCAAATTAGATGGAGAACAAATATAAACCTGAAAAAAAACAACAAAGTATAAAACAACTGATAAAACAACAAAGTATTTAGTGTTGACTACGCACTGTTCTTATTTGAATGGTGCTGTGTCAGCGCTTATGGGAGCGCTTATTAAACATAGCAAGTAATTAATAAAAGGTACAGGGTGTTTAGGGGTCCTCTCCCAAGAAATTTTCTTCAAAATAGGTGTAATTTCTAACATTTTAGTGTTTTTTTTTTGTTTTTGTTTTTTCAAAATCCTACCTTTTTTAGTTGGATTGCAGTATTTATCAGTCTTTATTATTTCCATATAATACAGCAAATTAAAGGGGAAAGACATTTTCAAGGATAAAATATGTATTTTCCAGGACATTTGGCTTTTTTTTTTCTAAATTTCCATGTTGTTTCCATGTCTGAAAACAGACACATGCTTTCCAGGATTTGATTTCCAGGATGTGTGAGTCCCCTATCGCTATTTGACAAAGCAAAGAAAGGGTTAAGCTTTCCATTCATTGACAGATACAGGATGAAAACAACTCCTTGGAGGTTTGTGCCAGGTTTGGCCCAGACTGAGTTCGGGGTAATTTACTTTATAGCTGCCATAGTGTAATGAAATGTTATATTTATCAATAACTGGCATAAAGAAATAGAGGAAACATTTTTTTGCTCTGAGGCCCAAAAGAACCAAAATCAAATTGATATTTTGACCCACGTATTCAGATACAAATTGAATCAGGAGAAAACTGCGCCTCTGCATCCACAGTCCTTTCATTACATAAGTGCTTTCCAACAGCTCATGTCCTCCATAACAGCCAGCAACTTTACTTCATATATTCTGTCTAGACTATTTCTCATTTCATTTCCCACTTAATTAAAAGTGATAACAGATTGAACGCAATTAGAGGGAGGGGATACCCAGGGGAGGACCCATGTCTCTGTCAACAGCCAAGGGTCATCTCCATAATCAGCTCGCCACACTGTCTTTTTTTTTGCACACGCATTATGTCAATGTCAGTGAATATTCGGAGCCTACAATCCAATCTGCGTACGGAACCATTTTACAGCATTAAGCACGAAGGTCAGGTCTGATTGTAGAGTCTGAGCTGTCTCTCTGTATGAGACGATCTACCTTTTCAGCTCAGAGTCTAGCCACAGAGCTGAGTCATGCAGGTATTTACTCAGGGAATGCCAGATACGAGTGACACGATACCACCAATAAGCAGTGAATTACAAATGAATCATGATAAAGGTGAGATGTACGCATTAAGGTGGAAGCACAGTGAGAGTCTTTTGTTGGTGCTGTTTACTCCGTGTAAGGAAATAACTGAATGACTAAAGTGGATGGAATTAACATGTTTTTTATGTTTTTGGTGAGTAATTTTATATGAATATGTAGAGTTTAAATGGTAGAAGTTGATATCATAGCACTAACATTTCAAACTTGATTTCTATACTAAAGAATAGATTTGTCAGTACCGATTCCACGATGATAATAAAACACATTTTAACTCTTTCTTTCAACAATACAGAATGTGTCCATGGACATATATTGCGCTCTTATACTAAAACTATTCAGGAAAGGTTCATTTCTGTCTGGTTGATGGGACTTTTTTAATATTGATACGTGCTCAAATGAATATCTAGTTTCAATAGCAGTTTTAGTATCAGCTAGTATCTGATTTTCTATTACTCAGGCATGCATGGATGACGTCTGAAGCAGCTTCAGGCGTGTTTTTGATGAGAACATGATAGAAAGCTCCAAAAAGTCAATTTTGTGTAATACCCCCCTATTTAAGAAACAAAAAAACAGCTCTACCATTATGACAGGCTTTAGCGACAATCTATTATCCATGAAAGTGTAGTTAATTCATAGAAAATACGACTTATTTTCTTATTTATTTTTAAAAGTGTGTAATTGTGGCCATGCACGGTACAATCAAGAATCTTGTATTTCTCTGACAAAACAGCCGCTCTACCTGAAGCCTGATTAGCACAGTGTTTCTCATAAAGCCCAGCACATGTTCCAGCAAAGTAATCAAGCTGTAGCTAATCCTCCACCTGAACCTCCCATTTTCACAAACAGACTGAAATTACAGTGTAACAACAATCCAGGTTTTATCCCCAGGCTCATCCTCTCTCCTGAAAGAGGGCCAGCGCCACAAAGAGGCAAACTGCTATTTAAGGTGCAGGCCAGGACTCGAGCCACATCTCCCAGTATGAATAGAAATGAGTAGAAATGATCTGTGTGGAGACCCTAGGGATAAATATAATGCATTATGGATGAGATATCAAACTACCGATTGTAAGGGGACACTGAAGATTGGGAAAATGGTATGGATTGTTTCAAAAATATGTTGTTACAGGCTCCATAGTGAACCAGTCACATTATGATGATGGCATAAGTAAAAGTGTAAACATTTACAGGTAAGATTTGGTAATATAGATGAAATGCATTTGTATTTGTATTTGTATTTATACTTGTTGTCTTATAAACAACTTCCAAATAAGTAACGCAGCATGACTTTCTGGCACAGTCATAGTAAAGACACGTTTTTTACATTTAAATAATTTCACATTTAAATAAGAAACAAAAATATGCTCTTATTGTAGTCTATTTCTTCACTAAAATTTACAAAATGGGGCTTTAAAGAATTCTGTAAAACAAAATTAGATCAGATCCACAATACCAATGTTGCATTTTTTTCTAATTCATAGTCTAAACATAACCGTGTTGCACTTTTATAGTTTATAAGTCAGTCTCTTCAGCTGCTAATTCAACTTTATGCATAGGCACAAACAATTAACAATTAAAAAATTCTATTATTAAAACAAAAATATGATAATATAATCATAATGCTTGTTGGAAAAAAATAGAAGGTAGAAGTTTTCCCCAATTCATTCAGCATTAACATCCTATATAAATTACTATACACATATTTGGATCACATTGTTAAGTTATGTCTTTTATAATTTTATTTTTATAATAATTGTGCAGCTAACTATAAGGAGGATTCAAATAGTGACTGGGAGAGATCCTTAGATTACTCAAACATGCATGGATGACATATAAAACCTCTTCAGGCATGTTTTTGGATGAGGGAACAGCATTATAACATGGTAGAAACTTCTAAAAAGTAGATTTTTCATAATACCTCTGCTTTAAAGATTTTTGGAGCATAGGCAGCACTGTAAATAATGTTAAACATAGGTGAAAAGGAGGAAGGGACATTCAGGATTTTTTGTTTTTATTATAGAGGGGTTTTTTGGTACTTATGACATCAAAATAAAGAGATGACATAGTTTTTCTATATTTCTGACTCACCACGCCTGCCTCGGGGTTCCTCTTCCTCCCGTTGCTGAAAGTGGAGGCCAGAGTGGACGAGCAGCTCTCGTCATACAGCGCCGTTCTTCCGTCGTTGATGGCAGAGTTGATGGAGATGGTCCACATGCTGGAGGCGTATCCGTCGCAGTTACAGTCGTCATAGCTACCTCCATCTCCTGAAGCCCACACGTAGATGCTGCCTTTACCTCCGCGGCCCTAAAACCACATCACAAAAATGACAGTGGAATCAGATAGGGATAATTGTGCCTGGAGATCTTCTTTTGAAGTTTTGATGACATTTAAAATAATTGTCCGATTTTATCAAAAGACTGGAGACAAGAGACTGTCGTTTCTAATTAGATTTCAAAAGAGACAAGCACTTTATATTCTTTTTGTGAGGCTGATTTGAAGGGGTAGTATGTAACTTTTCTGGAGGAGGGTCTGTCACATGCTGTTTCGATGGAGAGGTTGAACGTTCCACTGTATAATATTTAATAGAGCCGCAATAATTTCAATCAAATCGAAATTGCAATTTAAATGAGCAATTAGCAAATCTCCACAAACAGCAAGATACCCTGTCTTATTCTGCATAAAAACTGTTAACCCCATAGTTTAGATCTGTGCATACATATTCTGAAATGTGATTCTTGTATTAGTATTGAATTCTTGTATTGTGGATCCTATTATTAAAACATAAATCGCTAATCTCAAATCAAAAATTGATCTTTCCACAGATCTGGCTTGGAATTGACTGGTGCCATTACCTGCTTGTCTCCAAGGTGAAAGATACGTTTACTGTGGAAAATTGCAGGCAAAGCAGCAACATCTCCATGAAGACAAGCAGGTAGCAAAAAGTTACATAGTGCATCTTTAACACTATCATGTCCGTTTCAAAAAACAAAAAAAATGAATAAATATTGTCCATTAAGTGTCATATATTGTGTTAATTTGACTTTAGTGAGTGAAAATGTCCCATCAAAAAACATACCAGGAGTCGTTTTGTTGAGCTGAAATTATCCAGTTGATTCTAGTGAACATGTATGAAGTGTAAAAACACAGTGGAGCTCTTTCTACATTACCACATGACATCACAAGAACAGAGCCTTTTCTGTTTGAGAGAAGAACTCGCAGAACTTGCAGGGTTTGTGTGTAAAACGTGTGTGTGACTCCGGATATGTTTTTGATGAGAAAACAACATTATAACATAGATGAGAAAATAGCGTCGTAATATCCATGTTATTGCATCTCTCAGAAAAACAGAACCTCTTCGTGTGCAGCCTCTTCTCCAGCTGATGCACCTGTTTTCCCCGTTGGACAAAGGATCAAATGGAACAGAAGTGCTCTCAATGTGCATATTTATGTGTCCTGACTGAATTGCAAAGAGATGTTTCAAAATCCTTTAGGTCGCCCATTGGCTCAAGGCTCTCTTCTCCTTTTGCACAACCCAAACAAAGTGCTTTCATTCGGCCTGCGAAATTGGCCTATTCATTTCTCCTATCTAATGAAAATTTGATAACCTCGTAATTATACTTGAAAATGCACGCTCCATATCGAGTTACATAATATCCCAATTATTTTTGACCTCACAAGACCTCAGAGTGGAGAATGTAGGAGATAGTGTTAATTTTGTCGACTGATATCCACAGTGTTACCCACGTTTTTATTAATGTACTACTATTAAAAAAATACTATAAATGAAATAAGAAGTAATCAGTAAGGGCTAAACTTTTAACTGACTTAGAAAGATGCATTTCTGGTATGACATTAAACATTAAAGATGGCATTAATTCCTTCTGTGAATACGGGCGATTCTCCACAGATCTGAACTGTAATGATAGGTTTAATCTACACTGTGGCACATTCTAGACCAGACATGTCAAACTCAGGCCTACGGGCCAAGTTTTGCCATAATTACTGTATTGTGGGCCAATAAGGTCAATAAAATAAGATCTTTATCAAATATGTATTATGTGTGTGTGGAATTTTTCATTTTTCATTTAGTTTTGCCCTTGACTTGGTCCTGGTTTTTAATTTTGCCCCTCTGTTACCCCCTTGACGGTCCTGGTTTTTAATTTTGCCCCTCTGTTAATCTGAGTTTGGCACCCCTGTTCTAGACAAAGCAATAACATTTCCATGGAGACAAACGGGAAATATTACGCAGTGGACCTTTATAGACATTTTTGGTGACCTTATAACATTCTATAGGCCAATAATATAAAATACAGGTGGGAGGAAGCAAAAATTAAATTGTTCTAGGGTCTAGTCACTAATAGAAATGACCAGGTTCAATATTTGTGTTTTAATGGCAAAGTACTATGTTGTCAATAGGAAAAACTGTCTCTTATCCTTGGAAGTATGACAACTGAAACCAGCTGATACTTTGCAGCTGATATCTTCATTTGATGACTACTGTAAATTCTGCTCTGTCTGAAGCGCTGTTAGACTTTAATCTGAGCTGTATTTTAACAATCTGACCACAAAGAACTGACATCACGCTGTACTGTTTGAAACTGTACTGTTTTTAAATATATTTATGGTACTGAGCCATTTCCTTAGTAGCTCAAGCGACTTAAAATGTCTGTTAAGTATCACGTCAACACTCCTGGATGTCAAAATGAACTCGGTTGCATAATAATTGCCTATTTAGTTGCATTTAATTTGACATTAGAGTTCATAAGCTGCCTGGCTCCGGGTTGTCTCTCCTTTGCCTCGGACAGGTCACTCTGGAGCAGTCGGCACCTGCCCACAGAGCTCGCCGTGAATGATGATTAATCAAGCAGGTAATTGGCAGAGGCACCGTTAGCATGGCAACTCTGAAAGTGAGGGGGCGTGGGGAGACAGATAATGCGTCTGTGTGTGTGTGTGTGTGTGTGTGTGTGTGTGTGTGTGTGTGTGTGTGTGTGTCCTTCAGGCTGATAATGTTAAGCACTATTCAACGTGTGTGCGGGGGAGATGCTTCACCTTGTGTCCTTGAGCAAGGCACAAGTGAATGCATGCAATGATTAGTGGTGATGGCTTGAAGAGGGCAATTATTCTCGGTTTACATTTATAACATTTGTAAATAATCATAAGCTATAATATAACTAAATGCCAAAGTTAGAATAGTAGTAGTAGTGTTAATTATGTTCCTAGTACTATTGTGGATAAATATAGTTGAAAATATAGCTTAAATCAGTGATGGAAGAGCTGAAAATGTGCACTCAGGTAACATTCATGTACACAATTACAAGTAGTGTTGCCAAAAATGAAAAAAAAGTACTGAACTTAAAGTAAAAATAGGATGACTACTTATAAATGACTTTTTAATGATTTTTTTTTTAAACATTTTAGACCATACTTTCCACCCCTGCCTTGAACAAAACAAAAATAGGGCTATTTGCAAACTAGATATTTAGTTGGGACCCTACAATCTTAAATGACTATCACAAAGTCAACGCACTCCACTAAAACCTGTTGAACCTAACCTAAAATCCACTTGCATAGTCCCGCCTGGCTTTACTCCTTTATATATGTGTGTGTTGTTATAGAAAAGTGTGGAGGTATCAGGTGCGGCGTGGTCTTACCTTGTTGACTCCATCGGCCATAGCCTGCAGGGTGAGCTCCCGGGGCCCGTCCACAGTCTTGCCGTCGTCCGTGGGGCCCCAGCTGGCACTGTAGATGTCAATAACCTGAGGCATGTGGCTGATGGACGAAGCCTCGATGATGTCAGTCATGAAGGGCTGGTCCAGCATGCGGATGCCTACAGCGAAACACAAAGAGAAACACGAGTTGTTGGTTTCAGATTCTATAATGCGATGATGCCATACTGCCAGGTGGGGGGCAAGAGTCAGTTTCTGCTATTTTTACATTGTAGCTTGCAATGAAATACCTAAAAAGTAAATTCACTCATATTGAACCTGATCATTATTTCTATTTCAAACAAGAAGTGAGTATTGGGGATGCTTCTGGCTTCATCTGCTCTGACTTTATATTGAAAAACTGGCATCCCTCCCTCTGTAACTGCCACTATTTGATCCATTAATTGATTTCTAATTATAATATAGAACTCCAAATTTTCTTCATTTGGCTGAAATTATTAGAACTAGGTTTGGTGGACATTGGCAAAAAATGAATCATGTGTTTTGTTGATCAATCTCAATTATTTTCTAAAACAAAATGGTTTTGAACATTGATTTTCTGAGCATAAATAAGGCCGACTTTTAATCAGTGACATTTAACATTAAAAATGTCCTGAGCAATTTGATTACTTGAACAATCCTAGTTAGAACTCTGGAGTGGTTGTGTGTGTAGTAAGGAAGTAGCAATAATGAGAATGGCTATAATGCAATATCTAGTGTCACATTAATTGAATTGTATGCTCCATAATGTGATGTTTAGTTGCAGCCGTATGCTGAAAAAGCCATTATCTACAAAGACCATGATCCTTTGTTTCAATTCATCCAACATGAAGAAATTACTGTTTTTGTGCAAAAGCCTGACTATTTTAATTTTCTCTATCAAACAGTAGAATTGTTTCCATGTGAATAAGGCTGTGTCCTGATAGGATAGATCATGTTATTGCTTTAACTATAATGTTCCACAAAATGGCAATGAACATTTCTATGTCCATGGAGATGAGCAGGTGACAGTACCAAGGTATGTTTCAGGATTGTGTAAAGACGACTACACTTACACTATACTTGGATTCTTTTGGTTTTTTGTTTTGTTTTTTGTTTTTTTTGCAATAAGGTCACCTGTAAAGGAGAAAATGCAATATAGATACATTTATTGTCATACAGTGGGACATTCCAAGCAGTGCAATAACATTTTGATAACTCTTCCTCCGATAAATAATAACTAAAAATAAGGCAAGGCAAGTTTATTGGTTTAGCATAATACGTGCACAAACATAATCCTCTCCTTAAAGAAATTTAGAATATTGTCACCTTCCTAAAATAATCACCTAAGTCACTTTTTGCCTACTTTTTACTTAGGCAAAAAAATGCCATAATTTCAATTTTGGAGGGAGTTTTTTGTGTTTCCCGAAAAACCTGAAAAAATGACTTATGCGATTATTTTAGGAAGGTGTCGATATTAGACAAGAAACATCACTGGACTGCAAAGACCATTTATAGAGCAAGTATAGCAAAACAATACTATGAATCTATGCACTGATATTACACCATGGACTTAACACTACAATAATACTGCATCAAACATTAAATTTTATATTTATATTTTTTATATTTAT
>KN508957.1:9823-29347 GCA_000787155.1 Scartelaos histophorus
GAACTGTTGTTGTGTCCTTAGGCAAGGCACTTCACCCACATTGCCTAGTATGGAAGTGGTGTGTGCGTGAGTGACGGTGGTGGTCGGAGGGGCCAATGGCGCAGATTAGCAGCCTCGCTTCTGTCAGTGCAATAGCAGATTACCACCTCTGAGTGTGGAGTGAATGAATAATGAACTGTAAAGTGCTTTGAATATCTTGAAAAGCGCTATATAAATGCAAGGATTATTATTATTATTATTAAAAAGCACAAAAATGTGAAAAGGAAATTTACATTTTTACATTTACAATTTAAATAAAATGATTTTAAGTGTGTTTCAATAAAGCTGTAATAATCACTTTGCATTTAATTTCTTAAAAGGTGCAGTGAGTGTTTTGTTTTTTGCTTTTTTTCCAGTAGCCAGTCAGCCACCTGCCTGGAGATCTTAGTTTTTACTTGAATGTTCCAATTTATGGCATTAAATGTATGTGTCTATATCTATGGGGATAACGAGAACCCACCATGGCAAATTACAGGCCAATTTTAAATTAATTTAAAAAATCTGTAATTGAATACATACAAGATAAATACGTTTAGTGCCATATTATGCCATAGAACAGTCATTTTGTATAGCCACACAGGTAGTTCTGGCAACAGCTGATCACTGTTTTATATCACAACACCATCAGCATCACAAAGTATATCAAAGTATATAAGTTACATAACAAAAAAAGAGTATCTAAGAAGTTACATAATGCACTTTAAATATGTTAATAATTTTACCTTTTAGATCTTTGTCTGGGCTGTGTTTACTCAGGTATGTGGAGGTTTTGCCTTATGCATGAGTCAAATGAGACATTTTATTCATTCAGTCTGCACATTACACAACCACTCATTTACATTGTTTAATAAATGCATACACAAGTGGAAAATATATAAGCAAATGGACTGATGCAATTGGAAATAAAGCATCTCTCCGCCAATTTTAGCTAAAAGGTTTTAATTAGCCGAGACTAATTGAAGCTGATGTGTTGTGATGAGGAGTTGTGGCAGAAAGGGCAAGTTATGTAAAACTATAACAGATATACATATCAGATTAAAATGGTTTTCTGTAGAGAAAAGTACAATGATAATGCCAATAACAATATTCATGTGATATTACTACAATCTATTCAACTCGTACAAAAACATGTACTCCTTTTGCCTTTTCCTCCACCTACTTTTTATCCATTGTGCCCTTTTTATTGTTCTAAGTTAAATAAGTACAAATTTATTTAAAAAAAAACAAACCCAAAAACATGCCTGTAACTATCCACTGTCACTACTGATCAAAATACTGCTGAAGGAATGCTAAATTTAGTACCTAGCACTCACGATTCAGTATGTTTCCATAGCAACAGACAGTTAAAACCATACTTTGGAACATTCACCCTGGAGTTAAATGGTAAATGGTCACATTTTTATACAGCACTTTACCACCTTCAAGGCACTTAAAACTCTTCACAGCAAGGAAGCATTCACCCACTCACACACATATTCATACACCAGTGTACACCGACACTGGGTGAGAGAGGGGTTAAGTGTCTTGCCCAAGGACACAACAACAGCAATCATCCAAGGAGAGTTATTAAAAAGGTTTTATGATGTGCCTTGCCTAAGGACACTGTTTTTGCCACTGACGCCCCACTGTGACACCTGGAATTCACACTGGTCTCCCATTCAACTCCCCAGGCCCGGCTCGGCCCTGCTTCTGAGAGCTTCTGTTTGACAAGCTGCTTTGGCCATAGTATTTTACAGCCATACTCTGTTTCCAAATGGCCCTCTGAGTCCTAGAGCCATATAGAGCCCTGTCCCCAGAGGAGACCAGTCTTTTGTGCATATGTGAAACCACCAAACTCCAAACAAAAGTGTTTTGGCCTGGCAGATCCAAGTGCGATTCCTTTCCCTCTGCTGAGTCTGTCTTTGTGCCAGATGGATAATGAGTCACTCCCAGTCTCCACCTACTGCTATTATTCATCCTGCCTAAAGAGCAACTGCTTTAGAAGTGTCAAACGCTGGATGACGGACAGTGCACTCTGAATGAGGGACAGTAGAGCCATGAGGGAGTGTGCTCAGTCAACTAAAAAGTTCTTGGTCAACTTAAGGCATGTCCTGCCAATTGTTTAGTTGATTAAAAAAGGTTTCCTGATCAGCCATTCCCTTGTACATTCTGGATGAATCCAGAAGGGACTAGAAACAGACCACAGAGCGTGAAAAACCGCCATCCAAATTTTAGATGATCCAACCACAGCTGCTAATTTGTAGCACATTTCCCTCAAATGCAGAAGACACCTCCTCCGAAAAATTCTCATGACATTCAACAAAATATATAACTTATTTAGCCAGAAGTAAGTAATAGTTTGGTACTTTTTGGTCCTTTAAGAAGATTTTTGTCCATTTTCCATGTAAAGAGCTGTGCTTGTTTTTGAAGTGAATGGACCACACATCTCTCTGATTGGTCAATGTGCCTGTAAATCACATCACGTTTCAGATCCAGATCTTTGTTTTGTCAAAGCATGTGGTTCTAGCTGGCCAGGTAATAAAAAAGGAACATGGCAAAAGCTCTCAAAAATGTTCAATATTTAAAGGTTCACAGAGTAACTTTTGTGGTGGAGACACTGCGTGTCTACATGATGTTAAAGCATTAAATGCATCCATCTTGCATTTACTCCATAATAAAGGGTTTTATTGTCCTAAAAACCTGCTTTCTTACTGTGAGTGGGCTCGCCTCTCTACAGATCTGACATGCAACTAAATATGATGCTATACTGTGGAACATCTCCATGGAGGCAACATCTCCATGGAGAGAAGCAGGTGATGGACCCTCACCAGAAAAGTTACACAGGGCACCTTTAAGATCTGACCATGTATCTGACCCAAGCTGCACTCACAATACTACAACTGTACAGGAATTAAACTCCCAAATCACTCAGATTTTCCACTTCCCCGTTACATAACCTTCCTTTCTGCTGTTGTTCCATATAAATCCTTAAATACACACAAACACACACAGAATAGTTTTTTCTTTGTTTACTGTAGCTGAACTTTCCACTCTTTGGCCTTCATGTTAGTGAGACTTGCATGTGTCTCTTCCAGGCCAAGTTACAGGTCACACCAGCAGAGAGTGAAATAATTGCATATAAATCTAGGGCAAACTCTCACAATCGAAATGTGAATAGACGCAATTAGCAAATCTATTTTATCACAATCAGACCAGAAAGAGCCAACTTAGGTGTAACTACAACCGCTGAGATGATTTGTGCGCTTAAATAAGTCTCTCACATGTAAAATTACAGTCACAATCTGGCTAGTAGTTTTTCAGTTTGTCAGTCTCATCTTTTTGTTGCTGTTGCTGTTGAATTTTTTTGTTTGTTTGTTTTTTTCTTGAGTTTTCTCCTTGTATGAAAACATTTTTGTCAGTTTTTGCTAATCTTCACATTGTGTCACCATGGTAACTGTTGAAAATACCAATAGAGACACACGAGAAACACCCCAACGCGATGTCACAGCAAAGTATCAATATTCCTGGATATGCAAACTTTGAACACAATCCAATTATAAAAAACACAGATCTCAAATCTAATATCAATGCTTGTCAAAAAAATTGTTATGACATATTTTTACCAAATCATTTGCCGCTTGAAATCTACAGCAAAATTCACAAAAGGTCTTCACATAAGCATCCATGTGCAGTCATTAGGGAGAAGTGAGCCGCTAATCAAAGCACCAGGCCCACCACCTTCGTACGCTCACTATATGCGCCGCAGGACACAATTCCCCTTTTTTGGAATCTCTGAGAATTAATTTGGTTTGCGGTCCGTTTTGCCACGCACTCCTCCCTCAGATTAGGGATTTTAATTGAACGCCACGTCCCGGTAGATTCAATGGTAGCAAATCATTAATACGAAGTGGAATAAATGCCGGCGGCCTTGGCCCAGTGGCCTCGATTGGATTCCCACTCGTCCTCTGTGACACATGTAGGTTTTCTTTTAAGTCTGACTTACTTGCACCACTACTACACTGCACGGGGGTGCGAGCGGGTGGGGGGGCATCTGTCCAACCATCAAAATGTGTCAGATCGGAGGCAAGAAACCAGGTCGGCTGTTACCAAATCCAGCTGTGGTTTAGATTGATGGTGTATAGCAGACACTGATGAGAATACTTTAAAATGTATTTACACTGCAAAAAGCAATATCTAGGTAAGTTACATTAAAATGACTTAAAGGTGCACACAGGTTTGTGTTGTGGGCCCGTCTCCTGCTTGTTTCTATGAATATATATTAGTTCTGCCTGGAATGTTCTGCAATAAATAGTCACCTTTTTATAGAGCCCTTTTCCACTCTCAAGGCACTCAAAGCTCTTTACAACAAGGAAGCACTCACCCATTCACACACACTCACACACCCTCACACACCCTCACACACACTCACACACACTCACATGGTCTGGTTTGCAGACACTAGTATGACATTACACAGGGTTACCTTACATTTTTAAATTTTTTATGAAATTTAAAATACCTAGACAAATTGGCATTCTGACTGTGAGCCTATTGCTTCTCCACAGATCTGATCAGTAACTTGGTCTGGTTTGATCTCCATGAAGATAAAAAGGATACCACACCTTTCCAAACAAAGCAATAACATCTTCATGAAGAAAAGCATCTGACTGGCCCTCCACTTGACAAGTTACACACTGCACCTTTAATCAACCTTACAACAGATTAGCGAGTGTTCAAGTGTTCATCCAAAGTTCTGACTCCACATTTGTACTACAAAACAGAGAACAGTTGTACAAGCCAAGGGAAAATATTTGTGAATGCATTTGGGGCATGTGAACAGCAGCTCTGAGTCTAAGATAGTTAGTCACTGAGCAGCACTCACATCGTCTGAATGTGATGTGAGGATGTTATGCACAAACTGGTGACTGGCCATTGTGGAACAAAACTACACTGTTATAGTGGAGTGTTGTCACAATACTACAATTTCAAACTCCATTAGACTTGATACTCAAAACTGATTTTGATACCTGATGATAATTAAGGAACATAGTGTAACTCTAGTGGAGGGTCCGACAGATGCTTTTCTCCATCATGTTATTGCTTTGTCTGTTATTGCTGTGTGAGAAGCAACCCCACTCACAGTCACAATGCAGATTTTCAAAGTCATTTTGAGCTATAATAAATGTTAATAATAAGCTGTTTAATGTATTACTGTGGAACATTATAGGTAGAACAATGACTTCTCCATAGAATCAGTTACATATTGTACCTTTACAAACTTTAGACAATAGCATGGAATTTAACTAATTAAAGAATAGTAGTTTTTATATTATCATGTGATCCTATATCTGTGTAATCCCTCAGTTGTAGGTTCCATAGTGGTCCATACCAGTATGTGCTCTTATACTTTTTCAAAGATCAAAATTATGGGGTTTGTTGATGGAATACTGTAAATCATTAAAAACTCTGCCTTTAGACTGATCCACCTCACCCTATCGTCTTCTCTTCTTTCTTTTTCTTTTTCTCTTTCTCTTATCATCTACCTTTTTGATTTTATTTTTCATCATCATAATCATCGTTGTCTTTGAACTATTTGCCTTTACTAAATATGTTTATAATATTTGAATTTATTATTAAGATGATGTTCTTCTTTTGAAAATAAGAAACATTTAAAAGGAAAAATATCTGATTTGTATATCATGTATGACAGTGTTGTGATTCCTTAATGAAAGTATTTAAAAAAAAAAAAAGAAAACAAAAAAAAAGATTATTTAAATTACTTTACATTTCGGAAAAAAATTCTGAAATGTGATTTTTTAGCATCTGTACTTGTTTAAATTAGTATACAGCTTCGATATCTGTTTTAGTTTTGAAGTAGTGATTTTGATAACCCTAGTCCAATGTGGAATAAAACTACACTGTTGTCTGAACTGTGCCCCTGCTCTACTCACACAACCAGTAGCTTTGATCAGAGACCAGTGAAAGTGTTACAAGTTTTAGCCAATTTGAGCAGAGCTATTTTTGGTTCAGTTTCAGGACTAAATTGTTTTAGTTGGTGCCATCTCACAAAAGGAAAATCTCAAAGACTGCTCTGGGGGATTACTTGGCAAACGTGCATTGAAAGCCAACAAAAACATCCCAGGATAATTATGTCTTTATTATAATTTACATATGTTTATGGGTTTATTTGCATTATAAAGAACGTGAGTCACAATGTGGTGTTATAGACACCTGTTGAGAGGGTAAGTGCTTTTCTTTTGACACATTTCTGTTTCAAATACAAACCCCCAAGGCCAAATATAGGCCCGTACAAACTATAATGCTAAAGATATAAGCTCCCCTATTCAACATGAACAAAAAAGGACTTGTGATATATGGTGTATATGAATGTGAGAGTGACTGCTGTCAAGCATCCTCAACTAAGTATCCTCAAAGTGTATGTTTCTGAGTAGGTAAAAACATTCTAATATGGATTAAAAAGGGCAATATCAGCGCTCATGGCAATACAGTCTTATAATGTATATAGTATTTGTTTATCCAGACACAGACAACCTATAGTTTTGGACTTTAAACATAACTCATGGCACAGAGCTGACCAGATTCAGAAAACTCTTATGTCACCAATACAATTTCAATATATGGAGTACAGCTGATGACAGAGTGACTCTCAGAAAGCACAGATACCGAGCGACAAAACTCCCAATAATCACACAGTCCTCAGAGCCCACACCTGTTCTGAATTCATTTGTATTCTTCTCTGTTTTCTGTGCAAATGTGTCCACCAACCACAGCTGCTCAGTGTTTAGTCCAGCCCTTTTTATGTAACAGGCAGCTCCAGTAAGAGAAAAAGAAACATGTGGGAGTCAGCTGGAGATGAGATGTCAACGCGCCGACGGCAATCTCATCTCACGCAACACTGTACATTTAACCACCGAGATCCACGTCCGAAAACCGGTCTTTACAAAGAAAGCACAAATTAAATCAGTCATTATGCTTTCCCTTTTTCCCAGCTATTATTTTGCATAACATCTCCGGCAGCAGTGGCGCATTCACGTTCAATTCGCAGAGGTCCTGGGGGCGATTCGAAGCAGGTTTTTAGACACTGCCAATCCACTTATCCGCCCACCTATTCCTGACTGCTGCAGAGCCGAGTGCACCATGGAAACACTCATTTATGTGTCCCCGATGATGTATGAAGTATTTAAGATCTCACATTGAAACTGGCGCTGGCGTGTCAACAATAGAGCCCCAGCTATAGGGTCTGCCCTGTTTGGAAATGTGTAGGGGTGACGTAAACAGCCGCGCGAGCATCAAAACGTAACACAACAATCGGCAGGCAAAATTAATCTCTTGGTTCAACAGCCGTAAATGGAAAAGAAAAAAAACTAATTGTAAAATCCCTTGCAGAAAATTAAGAAGTTGGGTCAATGATGCTTGTAATACTTGATGCAGGCCGACCATAGAAAGAGATGGAAGACATGAGCTGCTCTGTGGGGTGGAGATGAATTCTGCAACGTGTAACTTCTCTGACTCGACAAAAGTTCCACAATATGGCATTAATCTCCATAGGGACAAAAAGAATGACACCGCCAAGTCAGGATACAAGTCAGATTGGAAGAAAATAGAGCCTGCTCATGCTAAAAATTTACGTTTTTCAATGTATATTTGAACATTAATAAAGGGGAATTAAATATACGCAAGAAAAAGTTTAATGTTATAGTGTGGAACATTCCCTACCATGGAGACAAGAAAGTTACAGACCCCCAACCGAAAAGTTACACCTTTTAACTGATGTGGCTGTCTGTGGTTTTCAAATGGATGGAGCTCAACTGTGTATTTTAACATGGTATAAAAAGCAGGATTTTAGAGACTTGAACACTTGCATTTATACAAAACTAAATTTTAAAACCGTAAAGTGACAAATTAAAAACTAGCATCAGTAGTTCTCATGACGACCAGCAGTTACTTACCCACTGAGCACCACGATGAAGTCCATGACGTTCCAGCCGTTCCTCAGATAAGAGCCTTTATGGAACACAAAGCCCAGGGCCACCAGCTTTATCCCAGCCTCGAAGCAGAAGATCCCGATGAAATATGGCTCCGACTTTTCCTGTTCAAGTCAAACATCCAAACATATTTTTATTGGATTTGCAAAAATGAACCATAACAAAAATACGAGCTCTTACAAGTCTTTTTGCCATGGGAGTCTTGTCCTCTCCGGGGAGATGCTGCTCCAAGGCCAGGACCACACAGTTGGCGGTGATGGTGGCCAGAATCATGTACTCAAACGGAGTGGAGGCACCGAGTTAAGAAATAATCAGAGAAATGAAATATCAAGAGTGCAGGCAAGTTTGTTTGTTGTTGATTTTTTAAAGGAAATTGCAACCAAAACAGTAATTTATATCATTAGCTCTTTAAAAGGTCCATCATTTCCTCATCACAAACATATCTGGGCTTGTACAAACTGAAAACACTGCACAATACTACTATTACCACATGTACTACCTCACTTTCCACTAATATGGACAATCAAAAAACTGTTATTTCATATATTTGGCACATTTATCTCTTTATTTATTATATATATATTTTTAGCACTACCTCACTTTCATCTGTAATCTCTGTTTTGTCTATACTTGAATGTTTCTGTTTTGTTTTGTCTATATTTGAATGTTACTTAACGTTTACTTGGTTTGCACCTTTCTTTTTTTCTTGTCGTTTGCACATTAACGTTTACTGTTTGCACCTTTCTTTTTTTCTTGTCTTTTGCACATTTTCTCTTCTTTTTTAAATGTTTTTTTAAATGTTTGCACTGATGTGGGAGAGGACAGCAATTTCATCTGTGCTATAGATCCTGTATGTATATGCACATGTGACAATAAAGAGAAATTGAATTGAATTGAATACAGGAAGTGCTACATTGTGTTTTTAAGCTCCATCCACTCTGGAATTGCTAATACGCTAAAGGTAATAGGAAGCTGCTAACCTGATGCCATCACTAGGTGGAAAAGAGCATTTTGAGCTTTGAAGATGTAGACAGACTTGCTCAAACATGTGTGATTGAAACAAAACACTACTCTAGGTACGTTTTTGACACAAGAGTCATTTTTGTGTAATATAGGACCTTTTGAGTGGGACTAAACATGTAAACTCATTTCAGAAAGGGCTGCTAAACTGGGCAGTACCTGCAGGACTAAAGGGGAGTCTGGAGGAGGAAGAGGGGCAAGTCTACAGGTAAAAGGAACAGTGGGATTCACAGAGACCAGTGAAGGCAGCACAGACCAGAAAGCTGCAAATTGTTCTAATTTACACATCAAAAATTGCTAGAAAGAGTAGATAATGCCATTAAAACACCATATACGCAGTTAAGTTGCAAGCGGATTTAGTATTTAGTTTAATTTCAGCAGATTCAACAGTTAGAAAAGCGTTATCTATATTCTTGCATAGGCTACAAGTACATAAGGCACAACATCAAAGTGTGTGTAAGCAGTGTGTGTCGATAGTCTCAGAAGAAAGACAAAAAAAGTACATAAAATTAATCTGTAGAACTGGTGGAGCATTGCTTGATGTTTATAGCCCATGACAGTTGCGTTGCTCTCTGTTGGAAGCAATCTATTAGAAAAATGGTCGTATCCATGGCAACCTGCTTTTAAAAGTGCTTTTCAATGAAGAGGAAAAAAAAGAGAAAGTTCAGTGGGAGACAGAGTGCCGCGAACTTACCTTCAACTGACATAACAGTTTCCAATAACATCATCAGACGCCGTACCATAAGCTGCAGCGTCCGTGAATGCTAAATGTTCAAGTAAATAAGGCGTATTTAATTCAGATAGTCAGTATTCTATCGATACTTTGAAGCTGATGTCGACACTACTCCCTAAGGCTCTGAGCCACGGAAAGCCTTAGATGAGGTACGGTTAGATTCCCATAAAACATAACTTAAATTTAACTTATTCAGCACAATACGTGTAATTCAGAAAACTCTTGGCGAGCTACTTGGAAAGAGGCGGCGAGCTACAGGTTGGACACTTCTGCTGCTGTCACGAGTTTTCAGTTTTCAGTTCGCTCTCACTTTTTTGCTGAAACTTAAACACCTACGCAAGACGGTGAACGCTTGTATCGATCAAAACGACGAAGCACGTTTGTGTATCTGACTCCGGCACGAGTTCCCGCAAAAACAGAGGAATAGAAGAAGAAAAGTACAGTGTATTTAAACGGAAAAAGTACGATTAAACGGCATCTCGTTCCGTATGTTCTGCTGCTGTTATTGCCTCATATAAATTGTTATCGCCCAAATAAAAATGATTCATCGACTAATATAAGAATACTAAAGACTTTCACATTGACTTGCATTATATTTTTGTGCAAATCTTGACTAGTAACAGAACTTCCACCGTAAAAATTATATATTCTACCTTTAAGTACACATATTTAGTCCTCTCAGCACGTAGCCTGTACCACTTTGAGTCACCCATGTTTCCTTGTCAGACACTCTCTATTATAAGCTCTGTACTTTCTATTTCGCTCCATTCCCTGCATGCTCTACCTCTCTGTAAGTATGTTTGGTCTAGAGGGAGCTCACATATATGTCTCAGACTTCGGTCCCAGACGCCTGGTGCTGCCGTCCCTGGCCTCCCTTATTACCCATGATGCTGTGAGTGAAACGAGGTCAGTGAGTCACAGAGGAGCGGAGACGAGGGCCCCTGGGAGCCCCTCTGATACATCCGCAAAGCATTCTGAGGTTGTTCGAGGCTTCAAAGTACCTTAAATGGCTAATGCTTAAAGGTGCGCTATGTAAGGAGTAAGGTCGCTTATCTCCACGGTGATGTTATTTCATTATTATATTGCATTTGTTCAATTACAGCACAAAAATACCTTAAAATATGGAGTTTTACCTCGTGTGCATTTGTTTCACCATAAATCTGATCATTAACCTGTCTCCATTGTTCCAAGTTTAACTATTTACTGTGGAATAATCAAGGCAAAACAGAAATATCGCCATGGAGACAAGCAAAGAAAAGTTACACAGTGCACTTCTAATCCATATTGTGACTATACCTATGTTTTATCCTATTATTTTAAAGAATGCACAACTGGTGAAGAAAACAAAATATAATCTTGTCTATCCCTGGGTTTCCGATGGCATCGCAACACTCTATAAGCCAAGGATATTTAAATTTATGGGGCTGGTAAAAAGAAATGAAAATGGTTAAAATAGAGACTTTAGTTGTAATTCAGTGAGTTCTAAGGTTCAGTTAAAGGTTCAAGCTTTATGAATTTGCTTTTTGGATGTTTCAATGAAAGTACTAGGAAAGGATCATCTAATAGGGAAAATTGGGAGTATGACACACAGACGGTATATATAAATGGACATAGCTAACGCGTTAGCCGCCATGTGCCAAATAGGAAGTCCGACAGGAGGCTCTTCCGGCTCTTTCTGGCCCTGGCTCCCATTGACTTACATTAGGATCTTTTGGCTCTTCTGTCTTTACCTGGTGCACTGAGCCTCGTCATCTTGGTCTAAAATGTTCTTATTAACCCACTCTACATGATCCTGAATTTTCCCCCGCTATTTTGTTTGTCAAAAAAATACTATTTGTAACACAGAGCCTGGCTCCAGATTCGCTCCTGTAACCGTTAGCATCAAGAGCCTCATTTGAGCTGCACTAAACCCTATAGATGACGTCACACTCGCTTAGTCCACTTTTTTATACAGTCTATGGTATGACATCATATTCTAGATTCTAGATTCTAGACCACAATAAAAACATATTTAATTAGACAAAAGAATGTGATTTTCAACATTAAATAATAGTACTTCCTTTTCTATGCAGGCCTATACTTATACTTGATCTGCTAGAGCTCAAGATAATCCTAAGGCTGTTCAGGAAAGGTTCATTTCTGTCCTGTGAATGTGACTTTTCAGTATAAATAGCTGCTCAAATGATTTCAAAACTAGTATTGATTAGTACTTGATTTCCAATACTTCTGACAACCCTATTCTAGGTAACATGCGCACTTATTCTACAGACTTTTGTATTTTAAGCCAGTCTAGGTGGGGCTGTGCGATATACCAGAATAATCTGTATCAGGAGGAGATGATGGGAAAATTATTTAGAGAACAAAAGTATATTAATTGACTCCTGAGAGCAAATCATAACTCCAGGTCTGTTTGTGATGAGGAAACATTATTACTATATATCCCAAAATAGTGCAATAATGCCTTTTTAAGCAGAGAAGCACTGAAAGACTCTGTAACAATCATATCATAATCCAATCGTATAATGTTTCTTCGCCCACTCATGACTCTTTTGGCATTCAAAACAAAACATCTGCAAATGAGAAACATCTTAGCTTGTTGCCTTGAGTTTTATAATATTATTACCGCTGTACATACTTGACAAGCAAAGAAGTTATTATATGGTAGGATTAAAGCCATAAGGGAAAAAAAGTTTGAGTTTTGGAGAGGAGAGCTCAAGTGGCTCAAACGGGCACTTACATAAAATCAAGGCTGTCGCTGTAGATTGTTGAAATATGTGAAAATATGCAGTTTCATAGCAATCTTACATATACTGTATTTTTCTCACATCAAATATCACTTGAGGTTGCAGACTGTCACGTAATTATGTCAAATTATTCATCTAGGAGTGTAGATTTATTAGGTAAATCAATAATTGTGATGATCAGAGAGATTAAAAAACTACACAGTGCACCTACTTTTATGGGGTATTAACATAACATATTTAGATCGCCATGTTACCTTTTATTGTTCTGAAAGTCCTATATTGCAGAAAACAACGTATTAACATGTTTAATAAGTTTCACTTTTTGATTTTGAAGCTCTGAGTCACTCTTCTCTTTGCTCTCCACGCTACTTTCACTTCAGAGCGCAACCGCAACACAAAACTACTGAAACTACATCAGGTTTGTCAAGTTGCTGTGTACAGTTTTGTGTCAGGCATTTGTATATTTATGGAGAAATGTAATGTGGGGGTTTGGACAGCATAGGGCCTGGAAGAGATTGCTAAAATACTGAAATATGCATGGATGAAATGTATATAATATGGTAGAAAGCTTCAGAAATGTAATCAATTTTGCATTATACTATCTCTAAGTTGTACAAACAAGCACATTTGCCCACTTTGGTAGATGTTTTCAAACTGTTAACCACCCAAACTTAGCCCCGTGAGCTTCAACATGGGTCTGGCAGTGCCGATCCCCTAACACGTGTTGCTTCTCCCAGCCCACGAGCCCTGGTGGTACTATAGGCCAGCCCTCTCTCTCTCTCCCACATGCTAACTTCACTGCCAGTGGCCAGTCTTGACCACTAGGCCCTACTCCTACACAACTATGGAGCTTCAGTGGTTAGGTAACACTGAAGAGACTGCACTGGTGGGGGTGTAAGACAGGAGGAGCTGTGGGTAGACTGGCAACTTACTGACCTGGTGGTTATAGGCCAGCCCTCTCTCTCTCTCCCACATGCTAACTTCACTGCCAGTGGCCAGTCTTGACCACTAGGCCCTACTCCTACACAACTATGGAGCTTCAGTGGTTAGGTAACACTGAAGAGACTGCACTGGTGGGGGTGTAAGACAGGAGGAGCTGTGGGTAGACTGGCAACTTACTGACTGGTGATGGTACTGGGCAGGCAATTATTCAAAAAAACATGGAGAAAAAACACGGAGAGCTTGACAATGATACGTCTAAAAGTGGGATAGGAGTTTTGAATGGAGGCAGCATTGAGTTGTTATGGTTTGTTATGGCTCTCAAAAGTATAGAAAATTGGATACTAATCAATACTAACCAATACTCAAACTGGGATCAAAACTAGGTACTCATTTGAGCAAGTATAGATACAAAAACGTCACATTCACAGGATGGAAAAAAAAAAATCATGAGCTGTGTCAGAACAAGTATAAGAGCACATAGGCTAGTATACGCCCAAGGACGACTATTGAACTACACTGCCTGCACGACTGAGCGATTACGCAGATATAAGGCCACATGGTAAGAATGTACTATGATTTAATGTTGAAATTACAATTCAGTTGTCAAAATAATGTTTTTTTAACCATCATCGTGGATTCGGAATTGGTATCATGTCACTGCCTTAGTATGGACATTTTTGAATAATGACGACAATAATACGTGCTATTGCAATGTAAAACATTTGCAATAGGGAACTAGCCACTATATAACTAGCCACTATAAGAAATCAATCATATTGGTTTTGGATTTTTTAATCTGACTACTAAATATTGGTCTGATAATCCATTTCAAACTGGTAGAAGAGTGATTATAGATTATAGATTATTACCTTTCATTGCAGCAGATCAAAACATCAGAATTTGGCACCATGTTTAAGATATAGAACATTAAGAGTGACAATAAGGCCTTAGTCTTATAAAGTGACCCTCCAGAAGCTCAAAGTCACTTTACAATTTGGTGCATTTTTCATTCCCTCCACACACGGTGATGCTAAACTGCTACTATAGCCACAGCTGCCCTGGGGCAGACTGACTGAAGCGAGACTACTAATCTGCGCCACTGGCCCCTCCGACCACCACCATCACTCACGCACACAACACTCTTATACTAGCCAATATGGGCCAAGTGCCTTGCCTAACGACACAACAACAGTTTCTGCTACTGGCGCCCCACTGTGGCACCTGGAAGTCTCAATGTTCTCCCATCCAAGTTCTAACCAGGCCCAGTCCTGCTTAGCTTCTGAGATCTGATGAGATCAGGCTTTGACCAAGAGGTTTGGCCACGTATAAACATCAAGCAACATTCAAAAAGTGGAGATTTAGGACTTTTTAACTGAATAGATCAAATGATTATGTGTAAATCAAATAGTTTGCAGGTTGATCAAAATGGAAACATTCACAAATGTGCGATACTATTTAGATTCACTGTGGATTGGATCACAATTTGTTCCAATAAAATTCCACTCTCATACACAGACTTTATTTAAACCTGAGTTGATCCATGCACATGCTACGCAAGCAATCAACCTCTCTCTGAAACCACCAACTTTCTCATTTGTCTCCAAAGCCCCTGCAGTTACAAAGCAGGCCCACACTACATCATTTTGACTTGGTTAGATGTGTGGAAGTTGATGAGAGAGGAAGCGAAGAGAAGAGTGCGTGCTGGATTTGAACTGACACCTACACAGGAGCAGGTTCATATTCCAATGAGCACTAAGGCAGGAGAGATGTGCCCACATGCCTCCCCCACAGTGAGCCGAGCTGCTTCCAACCACCACCACATGCTAGCTCCCCACTCTCCTGCCAGCGCCCAGGCACCAGTACAGTACAGGGCTCCAACGCAAATAAGGTCCACCAGCAAATAGAGGTCGACACCCAGTAAGATTTATCATGAATCACATTTGAGCATACCTCTGTACCATTAAACATATCATTCAGACCAGATAGAGTACTATTTGACTCATTTGAATGAAGGCTGAAAGGTGAATCGCAATCAAATTGAAATCGCAATTTGGGCAAAAGCAATTACCAAATCTCAAAGGCTGATAGCGATTTTCCCCACAAACAACAAAATATTCTGCATAAAAGCTGCTAACCTTGGAGTTTAGAACAGCAAAAACATGTTCTGAAATGTGATTCTTGTATTAGTTTGTCTTTGTCACTTCTGCTAGATGCATTTAAAGGTGAAATTTTAAAAGAATCCTATAATTTAAGAGCAAAGCTTGTCTGAAAAATCACAATTCTACAGTTTACCCAAATCATTCAGCCCTACTTTGTATCGATATCAAGTTATATCTGACTTTAAAATGATATTACTGGTATGATGCTAACAGATATGCGCTTAACACTGAAGGTGATTTAAGGTTTGAGTGGATCTGATCAACATATATGGGATTTAAAACAGCAACAGCTCTTCCTGTAGGGGGCGCTGTGAAATGAAGCCTCTAAGCAGGATGCAGTCTCAACAAACAAAATAAAAATCCAGGTGTGACTTTGATGTGCAAACTAATTTATAACATAATACAATCTCTAATGGTTGGCTCTGTCCGTGGTCCTGGACAGAGCAGATTAAATTAGCTCACACCTCTTAGCATATTTCACACATTATTTACATAAGGCTCTTTTTGTGGGGAGGTGAGGGGGGCTGCTTGTAACAGATAGTGCATAGTTTTATGTTGCTATGGAAAGTATAAGGTAGTTGTCAGACAAACTGAACTAAAACTAAACTATTTTACAACTTAAGCACCATGTAAAAGTTCTGTCCACTGTCCTGTTATGGCTTATGACAAACACACTGCAGCCTTTTTCTAAACACTGGGAGCATTGGGAACAAAAAGTTATACACAAGTAGCCAGACTCAGTCAACTCAAGTTTATACAGAAAAACTAATAAATGTCAAAATGGTGTAGATGAGTGTGAAATGTCTCTTAAATACAGACTTTGTTTAGACTGTTTTAAGAGCTGGTTTTTCAAGTGACTGAGGTAGGCGCTGTCCATGGTCCTGATCTGTCTATATGCCCGCCTGTTTGCGCACACGTTTGTTACACAAAGTGAATGTGTGGGGGCTTCATAGGGCACATCATGCTCATTTATACTGTTCAAACTTTATGCAAAAGTACTTAACACAGTGGAAGGATATGGCCACTCGATGATCCGCCTCGCGTATTTCCGTATGATGTTGTCCTCTGCGAAGATGAAGAGCGACCTGTTGACGGTGAGGCAGTTCTGCCGGTGGGGCACGGGGTTGTACAGAGCCATGGTCCGGGCCCGCTGAGCCTTGGCTTGCTTCATTGAAGCGGTGAGTCCCGCAGAAGCCGCGGCTGCGTCCTGACCGTCTCCCCCGCGCTCCATGTCGCCATCCCCGGAGTCCACGGCACTAGGAGCCGTTTCGTCTCCGAAGCGAGCCATTCTACAAAGAAAAAAAAAACGCGAAAATAGATTCACAAAAAAGAAAAAAAGCGACCAGGTTCCCGCCAAAAAGTCGCTATATCCTATTCCATTATCAGTTCACTTTGCGTAAAAGTCACCCATAGACCTGGGATCAGGTGCGTCCAGCGTTATCCCATATGTTGAGCACAGCGTTACGCACAACACGAACTAACTTTTAACACGCCTTGGTCCAAGTAACCTATTCAAAACATCAGCGAAAGCCGTTTTCAAGGACTATTGTGCCGTCAGCAACCCGCAAAGGGCACAAGTCTTCCGCTAAAACTGTTGCCAAAAGTTTACGCATCTCCCCGAGTTAGCGCCAGCGGGAAGAGGTCATTTACAAAGGAAAGTTCCTCTAAACAAAGCGGCAGAGAGGCTGTAATCTCTAAATCGCGATTATCACTTGGTGGATATTATCAGCAGCAGTAGCAGCCAGCATTTGCACAGTTAGCCCCCTCCCACAATGTTTCATGATGGCGATTTCCAAATTGATCTGAATGAAGAGTGGAAGACAGAGATGGAGGAGGGACCGTATATGTGCAGGTTTCCATGGTGATTACAGTTTGCTTATGGCTGAGAAAGAAAAGGGAGAGAAAACATCCCCTTATACTAAAAAAGGTTCAAGGTTGCGTGGGTTAGTGCAGTTTAAAAGCATTATGTAAAGATGCCTGTGGGTGCGAGCGCAAAAGGCGTGCGAAAGCATAACTTAACATAAACAATGGGCAACAAGTGGAAGCACGAATCTGTAGGAGCAGTGAAAGTGCGTTATTGATAAGGGATAACGGGGCCCGTGTCACTGTCGCCATCGGAAAATTCAGACACGATTAGAAGCGTCAAAAGTGGGCCATTGTGCTAATATTGGAGTAAAGTCTGGTGTAAAAATAGCGCATGAAATAGATTTTAGGGCTGCTCCCTTTTTGAGGCAGAGAGAGAGAAAAAGAGAGAGAGAGAGAGAGGGAAGGTGGAGGAGGGAGACGGGCAGAGAGAGAGTGAAAAAGAGAGAGAGGGGGTAGGAGGAGGGAGCCAGGGTCCTCTTCACACCACAAGTGAGACCTCGTTAGGCAGTGGGCTCTCTCTCTCGCCCCATCTGCCGTTCTGCTCGCTCCCCCACTGCTTCCTGAAGATGACCATCTCACCCCCCACACACTAAACACTACTGGGCCGTTGGTGCACAGGTTTTGGAGTCAGGTAGTGACATACTAACCCTGTTATGGTGCCGGGGTCGTCTATAATGTAAAGGATGCCATTTGCGTCTACGCTCCAGCCGTGGCTAATATAATGTGGAAGGGAGGAGCAGATGTGGGATGTAGATGCTGTGCTAAAGTTTGAGTCACTGGGTTGTTCATAAATGCCAATGTGTAATATGACTGTACCGTTAAAGAGCCTATATTAAGCTGTTTTCTCATCTATGTTATAATGTTGTTTCCTCATTGAAAAGTTTGGTTTCATTCACACAATCCTGCGTATTTAGGCTGTTTTTTTTTTGTCTTAAACTGAAAACACCTCAGTTCCACCGTGTGATGTCATGCAGTAATACAGGAAGTGCTCCATTGTGTTTTTAAACTATAAAACACCTTCACTAGAATTATTTGGATTATTTCAGACTTGGAATTGCCAATCTCTGCTGAACAAAAGGTAAAAGGAGCTGTTAAATAGAAAACTACCACAACATACATGACGTTACAAGGTGGAAGAGAGGATTTTGAGGTTTGGAGATGTCGAGAGACCAATAATTCCTAAACAAGATTATCAAACGTGAGAATAAAACTAAACTAAACACTGCAGGTATGTTTTTGATGAAGTAAGAACATTATAGTCTGGCTTAAAGAATGAATTTTATGCAATATAGGACCTTTAAGATGATTATTTTACCATCATCTGTGCATTTTTACAATTTACAGATAGTTGACAATCATCTGGAGCAAAGATGAAATGAGAGGAAAGTTTTTGTCTGTGGAACCTTATCAGAGGGCAGTAGCAAAAAATATATAATGATTTTGATTTTAGCGCAATTCATGTAAAAGTAATAATGTTATGTTTCTTTCAAGACGTATTCAAAGTCACCCGCTTGTTCTGAAACATTCACATTTCATTCCACTTGATTAAATGTACCCGTCAGTCACTAAGACCATTACCGAGGCTCACCACTTTGCAGTGTTGGTAGAGAAAAGTGTCTGAACATAGAGTTGCATTCAAGAGAAATTAGTGAATCACGAATAACCAAAATAGCAGATCACCACAAGAATGAGAAAGTGATTCGATTTTTATCACCATATATTGCCCAGCCCGACAACTGACAATCCTTAGACATATTTGAAGACATATTTTTTGCGAGATTGGGTTCACGAGAATAGGACATGATTTTTAATAAATAAATCATGCTATAAATTTCCGAATTTTGTTAATCTATCTGCTGTTGTTGTAACCTACCAGCATTAACATTTGTGTGTGGCAAACATAAAACATAACTCACAAGATAAACTTTTACATTGTACATCTGACTCAGGACTATTGATTGAAACTATAGTTTTGGCTGACACATTATGAAGTAGTACTGTTAGTCAATATGCCTCTTGTCCTTGTAAAAAAAAAA
>JACN01105409.1:0-13185 GCA_000787155.1 Scartelaos histophorus
ACAGATAGCGAGAAAAACAACAGATATATATATATACATACACACATAGACATATACAGGCAAATAAATAATAATTGAGCTGTAGCAGTGATACTGAAAAGGACTGCATGAAGTCAGTACATTTAACTCTCCACACACAGACATTTTCCTGTATTCCTAACCTTGACATTGAAACCAAATAAACACTTCTTGGTTTCTCTTCATACCAAATAGTAAATAAATTACAAAAGAAATTTAAAATTAATATTGTTAATATTTCTAAGACTTTCTTTTAACTTGTTCAATTAGCTTATGACATTTAACTGTATTTTACATTTATCTACTATATACATTAATAAATATATATGTATAAGCATGAGATGAATAAATCAGAATCAGGACTATACAATGAGATCTTCATCAATAAACTAGAACTTAAAAAGATTAGCAGTGGTATATAATTCAAATTAAAATTTACTACACCGAGAAGAAGCTAAAAAAAAAAGGTGCAATACCACACAAAACTGCCCCACTGCAGAAAGATGTGGGTGTATAACGTCAGGCATACTGTATATAAAGATGTGAAGATACACAATGATCTACACTTCAAGGCGTGAAAAAAGAGAGAGAGGCAGAGAGAGGCAGAGAGAGAGAAAGAGTTACCAGAGCAGCATGAGGCTTTTCACACTTCTGACCCAAACCCTGGTCCTTCACCTCCTGGTGCAATGCACTGGCTCCACTGTTACCAATGAAATCATTGATAGACTCTCGAATCTCACTGGACATGTGAAGATTAAGAGCAGTTTGGTGAGTACAAGAAACTTAACTGTTTGAGGTTTATAGCTTTACTTGTAATATTAACTCATATTTTATTTTTATATTTTGCAGTCTGTCTCTGCTCTCAAGGAGCCATCATCCAAAATGCAAAAAAATGCAGTAAGTGTTATTCTTACATGATGCAACATTGGGTTTTCAGACGTTATGGAACAAAAATAGATGTAATATATAACTTACAGAATACTGCTACTTGGTAAAAATTTGGTCATTATTTTACATTTTAATTGTTAATTGTAAACTACAATATTGATCTAAAAAGAACTTAAAAAACAAAATTGAAGATTTGAAGATTAGCTCTTTTTAGTAGCATTTCACTGTAACATGTGTTTTCATTTTCTGAAAATGGTGATTCTGTATTTTAAATGTGTATGACTTGTCTACTCTTTGTGTATAATTACAAATGAGTGTGAGTATGAGGGGGTAAAACAAAAATACCTCAAATCCAGGACAATACAGGATTTCATACAACATAAATCAATCTAAATATTGAGTATTTTTTGTTTGTTATTTAAAAATATTTCAAATATTTGTAACTTAGAAACTTTAAATTGTTTTGTATCCTATTTTTGTTGTCTGTTTTACTTTTACTAAGTCCTTTTGTGCATTTAATTTTGAAAGTGTAATTCTGTAGTTTAAAATGAGATCCCTTCATAACTCTGTTGTATTTATCTGTGTTCAGGATTGCTGTGTGCCTACATTTAAGAGCCTTCTCCGTGAAACACTCGACTCTGTGACTGTGTCTGATAATCAGACGGATGAGAATCTCATTGTAGAGATCAGAAACCTCCTGGATCAGCTCCACGCACCTGCACAAGTATCTCCGGTCAGTCAACACAACAACACATTTGTCCCCTTAGACTTAGAAGGCCGTACACATTTAGTTGATATATTTTTTTGTTCTCTGATGCTTTCTATTGATGTCACAGTACAAACATTTTAAACTCGATTTTGATACTAAGGAATAGACTTGATACAATAATTAAAAACAAAACAAAAACAAAAAAAAACACTCAAAATACACTAGACTGTGACTATCAGCATTAGATCAGAGTGCTTTCGTTACCGAGTGGCCTTATATTAGTGCTTCATGTCAGGGATGTATTCTATGTGTTCTTGTTCTGATAAAGTTCAGGATAATTCTCAATACCAAATGAGTATCTAGTTTTGATTCTAGCTTACTATTTTTGATCCTTTTGACAACCCTAATACCTTCTGTGCACCTCTATCAGAATTTCTCATGTTAAATTTTGTAATCTTTTTGTATATGAGCAAAAAGGCATTTCCTGATTAATAGGTGCAGTAATTTATGTTTACGTAATTTAACACTTTTGTCACCATGGAGACATGGTGACGAACGTTACCCAAACTGTATCTAAACAGGAAACTTACGTTCATGTTTTATGTTTTGTTTTTAAGACATGTCTACCACTGTGCACGTGGAAGAGGACCAACTGGTTAAGGTTTGAACCATTTCACCAGTACAAGATGTATCTGCAGAAGCTGAACATGGAAAGAAAGAAAAAGAGAAAGAGAACCACATACATGTAACATAATGGTGTTTTAAGGGAACAGTTTGTAAAAAAGGAACTTCATAACTGAACCTGTGATGCCAGAACGCACAAGATTTTCTCATTCTCAGCATATAAGCTGCACTAGCATCGGTGATCGGCTACAAGCAAATTATAGATAACTTGGCCACCATGTCCAATATTTTGTAAATTGGCATTACAGTTGTTATTATAATAGCTTTGATTTGAGGACACAGGTCACGTTTATGAAATTTAAAACCTAAATTTTACATACTGTTTTTTTTAAAGGCAGCTGCTAACACACGTTTAATATTTTTATAATAATATATATCAAAGCGATTTATTTATTTGACAGTATTTATTAAATATTATGTATTTATTTATTTTTTTGCTGTGAATGTATTTATTATACACCAAAACATATATTTTGTTTTACCACTGTTGATCAATAAATTATTTTAGTTTTCCACAATGTGCGGTTACTACTTTGACTTTGCAAATATTACCTAAACTCCCACTAACTGCCACTCTGTATAAGTCACTATAGTTAATGTTTTCAGGAGGCCAAACAAAGTGGCCAAAGATGCTCTGAATGCAACAGGATAGACCAAGATCTGTAATTATTAATTGTAACTACTTTATTGTTTTTATCACAGACATTTAGGGGAAAAATACAAAATAGATATAAAGTAAGCTTGTATATGACCAGAAAACCCAGTCCAGCTACCCCTATATCATCTCACAATACAATCCTTGTCTATTCAGATTACATAGCAGCAATGTGCATGAACCCACATGTTACACCATGCAAAGCAAAGTAAAGATGTGTAAAGATAAAGAGCTGTTAATGCTTTTGCTATCTGATATGAATGATATCTTTTGAGTAAGGTTTCGAGTGCACCAGGTTGAAGTAAGGATATGACACAGAGGTAGATCATTTCCACAACGCAGAAGGAAAACTGTTACACAAAATTGATTCCTGTGAGCTTTATGTCATGTTAAAATGTTGTTAGCTCATGAAAACATACCTGGAGTTGTGTTTGAGTGGCCCTTTAATATTCTGTCCAAATCTCCACAGCTCAAAATGCTCTGCTCCACCTTGTGAGCAATGAAGCCGTAGTATTACAGTTAACATTTTCCATTTGTTCAGTAAAGATCAAAATGATTCTAGTGAAGGTGTAGGTAGTTTAAAGATACAGTGGAACACTTCCTGTATCAACATGTGGGAAAACAAATATCTATTGATGATAAATTAATCCATTTGTGAAGCCCAGTGAGTTTTTGGAATACAGACAAAGGTTTATTGTTTGTTACAGCAGATATGGACGGGGTCTCGGCCTTGGCCCAAACACCGACTACCTCCCGTCAGAGCATCTCCCGTCTAACTCCCGCCACATTAGACCCCAGCCCTTCAAATGATACAAAGCACAAAGTTTATACACTGAGAAGAGAACAGTTTACATTGAAAGGCCTTTCTAACTTTCTAAGGTCTTTCACATTCATTAACGCAAAGACAGATTGAGAGAAATGTTTCCACTGTATAATTTCCCATCACAAACACGTTTTTTTGCATGTTAAACATTTGAATGAAACAAAATACAACTCCAGGTACGATTTTCATGATGAAACAACATCATAATGAGCGTATTAATAACCTATAGAATTGAGCTGGAGGACAAATCAGAATTCTGTGGTTGAATGAATCAGATTGTTGGTCTCGTTTATGGTTAATATCTCTGTAATGGTCCACATGAAACAAAAAACTGGTACAAAGTTAAATTTGATGGGTTGACATGAAGGCTCTATAAGACAACAGTGTAATGTGGGAAGAAGTAGATAAGCAAATTGTCAGATCTGAGTATCTCACCACACAGAGCCTGGTATTTATGCAGCTGTTTATATCATTCACCTACCAACCAGCAACACTTTCAGCCTACAGATTGGCAGTGCAAGTTTGTGGAGCCAAATAAATAAAGTATTTCAGAGTTAGATCCCTCACTTTACATTTTAGAGCATGAAATAAAACAAGTACATGAGTTGAAAGTGTAATTCAGTCCTTACTGCTATAAAGGATTTTGTGAAAACCTTTCCCCATTTAGGATAATATTTTAATTTAAATTGTATTATTGGAAAAAATGAATCATTTTGGCAAGAAAAAACACACACTCACATTGGGTAACTATTCTGGTGGAGGCTCCTTCAAATGCTTTTAGATTTTTTTTACAGATGTTATTGCTTGGTATGGTATTAAACCTTTCTATCTTCATTGAGACCAAACCAAACCAGACCAAGTTATAGGTCAGATCTGTGGACCCCGCTCACAGTCAGTTTTTTCCAGGTATTTTTGAGCGATAAAACCACCTGTAACTGAATGAATATAAGGTAGATCTGTTTAATGTCATATTATGAGGAACATTTTAATTAGAACAATGACATATCTATAGAAACATGGAGGTGACAGACTTCCCACAAAGATACACAGTGCACCTTTAATGCTAAGACATTTTAGTGCATTGGTTTGTTTTTATTCACCAGGAAAGTTAAAGTTTTACAGTTTGAACCCAAAGTGACTGATGCACAAGGGGACAGCCCTGTTATTCCATCTTTGTGGTGAACTGTGAGTAAGTGGGTTCAGATATGACCTAAAATTAAATCTTGGACTTTTCATGAAACCATGTCACTGAAGGCACAGAGGTGTGAGTCACTGATCTTAATAGACGACTTCCTATTTGAGCAAGATGAGTAAAAATTACTTTTGCACTTTGATAGAAAACAGCTATATTTGGGTAAAAATGTTCAGCAAAATCTAAATGTAAATATTCCCTCAAACTAGAATGTAAGTCACACTGTGGTTGGTACATGCATTAAAATAGATAATCAATTACAAATGCAAAATTACAAGAATTTTGTTGAACAGTGTAGCACAGTAGCTGGAGCAGCTACACCACAAGCACTTTCTCATGTTCTCATGTTACATCTTCTCCTATAAGAAAGCAGAGAAATTCATCTGTGTCACCATTTAAACCTGGAAATTGAGTAGTATTTTACAAGAGACAGTTCACTTATCATTACATAGAACACAATTTTCACCTTTGCTTATGAAAACTAAACAGTTAAGAATGAACAGCAGTAGCACATTATTTGAATCTTACAAAAATACTCAACAGAATAGAATAACAGTGAAGTATACTTAGAAATCCTGCTTTTTAAAATAAATGATGATCTTGTTTTCTATCCTATTACCTAATTAACAGTCACATTTTTAAAAAAGTATACAGATAAAATAATAACTGTAAAAAATAATATAGTAAAAGAAAAAAAAAAAAAAAATTAAATTAGAGTTAAAATTATATTAAGTTTGTATTTGTAAAGTTTGATGATCAACGTACATAAGCAACCAGATCATTTTGAAACAAGGATGTTTTTTTCTTCTTCCTTCTCCTTTTCAAGAAATGTGCTTTTCTGATATTTACAATGTATAGGGAACATGTATATGATTATTGTTTCTCTCTTGGCACAAACTTGAAATAAATTGTATCAGTCAATTAACATTTCCATGACTATGATGGTGACTGTCCCCAGATCCAGTTTACACTTATTTCGACATGTAAGCTTTCATACTGACAACTTCCTTTAATAAAGACTACTATACATCACACAGTGGCATCTCTGGCTTCCTGTTTGCAAAAGACCAAAATATACAATAGTGTGTAAAGACTGGTGGAGACAGGGTTCAGTAAACACTGTGCACTGAATTTCCTGTGAAGGCAAAACTGCATATATATGTGTATGTATCAGGTGGATAGTTGTAGGTCAGAGGTGGCCCATTATTTTTTCTATGGGGCCACATGAGAAAATATTGTGGAGGGCCGGGCCAAAATGCTTAACTCAATTCTGCATTATATTAATTGTAAAAAAAAAAAAAAATGTTAAAAAAAAACAAAAAACACATTGTTTTGACACACTGTCTGCAACAACACGCTGAGTATATGCTATGACTAAGCAATGAAAAAGTGCGCTTGTCTTAAATGTCATGTCAAAAAATGTCAAAAAGTAGAAACGTAAAAGTAAAAACAATACAGCTTTAATTCATGCATGAGGTAAAATTATGAAATATGTTTATTTTGTAATTCCAAATGATCTTAAACGGGCCTGTCAGAATCTACCAAAGGGCCGTATGTGACAGGTTAACTGTACAATGCTCAGGTCTATTGTAGGTGAAGGCTGCCTGCACATTTGAGTCATTTTGTATTTGCTGTTTCCCAATCCAGCCACAAGGGGTCACAAGCCAATATTGTAAAAAACCAAAGATCTTCTGTACACTGTCACACTGTACACGATCAAATTAAAAAGTACCATTTTATGTTTGTATTTTGTAATGTGTTAGAGATTATACAGTGTTTTGTGGGATTAGCTAGTTTGTCACAGGACATTGGTTTCAGTAACCTACAAGCTGCTGCCTGGAAACTACAAACAAAACTGCAGTTGGTTTATTTATTTGTGTGGAAGGTCCATTAGCTCAAAGTTTGTGCACTCAACTTGTATCCTAGGCGTCTAAACGTAAAGGTGCACTGCATAACTTTTCTGGAACACATACATATGTTAATGTGCTAATGATCTGCAGATGCATTTTCCAAGATGATGCATGTTGTTTTCTGTGGAACTTATTCACTGCTCTTGGGTCACACTACACAGACCACTACTCTACACTCCACATATGCAGAATTTGTCACAAGTTTAATCATTTCCTGCTTTGAACAATATATCCAAAATCACCAATCACACTCTGAACCCACAATTTTTTGTACTTTAGCTCTTTAAGGTCTCACTCACTAACAGAAAAGGCCCATATTAGGATATATTCTGATAATCTACATTGTTGTTTCCTCATTGTAAACATGCCTGAAGTTGTGCTTTCTTACATTCACATGTTTAACACACAAACCCTGCATATTTAGGCTGAGTTCTTCGCTCAAGCCATAAACCTTCTACCCTGTGATGTCATGTGGTGATACAGGAAGTGTTCCACAGTGTTTTTAAACTCATAAAAACCATATTGATGATGATTTCAGCTCTGGAATTGCCCTTCTCTGCTGAACTGAAGGTAAAGCGTAACTGTTCACTTGAAAACTACCTCTACATGACATCATAAGGTGGAACAGAGCATTTTGAGCTTTAGAGATATAAAGAGACTAATAATAAAGAGGTGCTCAAACATGAATGAAACAAAACACAGCTCCAGGTATGTTTATGATGAGGTAACAACATTATAACATGGCTTAAAGCTCACAAGAGTCCATTTAGTGTAATATATGACCTTTAACAGTGAACGCAACACCGAAAACACTAAAAACAACCATTTATATTTCCTCCGTGTCCTTAACATTACAGATTTATGTTTGTACCTGGATGTAAGAATGCTATTTTTGAAGCAATTTTCCTTTTGTCAATATGTCTGACAGATGGCATGTCAGCATTGTTCTATGTCCCACCATTTCAAAAGCAGCTTGAGATGAAAAAGAGACCGCATGGGGTAGTATATGCTGCAATATTATTACAGATTTTATTTTTACGAGCTGCCACAATTTATTAGTAAGTCAGGACACAGGAAAGGTACTGGCTGCAGTTCAAGGTGACTTTGGTCTCCGCATGAAACAGAGCATAATAAGTGATTTGTCATAGGCCTGTCATTATTACTTGTTGATTTGAAGATTCCCATGATAAGACCCAGGGAAATGTACATCTTGCATTCTATTTGTTTTCCTTATTTAGGCAACCTCATAAATATTTGTTTTATGGTTTACTGAAGTGGGATTTCTCCATATTAAAGGTGCACTATGTAACTTTTTGGGTGGGGGTTCGTTACCTCTTTGTTTCTATGAATGTGTCATTGCTCTGCCTGGAATGATCGACAGTGTGATATTAAACAGCTCTACCTTCCATTTATTCAATTACAGGGGGTTTTATAGCTCATACCTAGAAAAAGACATTCTGACTGTGCGTGCGGTTGCCTTGCCACAGATCTGACTTGTAACTTGGTCTTATTTTGATAATTTGGTCTCCATGATGATCGAAAGGTTTAATACCACGCTGTGAAACATTCCAAACAGAGCATCTCCATGAAGAAACACAATGCACCTTTAAATCATCATTTGGCTATTAATGACAGCGCCTCCTCTTAAATCTTATACCAAATAGATGATGTGCTTGTTTTATATTGACAGAATGATTTGGGAGCAAGGTAACAAATGGCAAATGTCCTGACAAGCATGTTTTACGCACGGCAAATATCCTGACAGTGTTTTACGCACGGCAAATGTCCTGACAGTGTTTTACGCACGGCAAATGTCCTGACAAGCATGTTTTACGCAGGTCGTCATCACTAATGCAATACCCATCCTCAGCCGCTAGGTGGCTCCAGTGACACGCAACTGTGCGTTTGACTGACCCTGATTCAGTTGTAACCTTCTGCTCTGCTTAATTAACAAGTTGAGCTCAAATAGCAGAAAGATGCATATGTTTTTTGTTTTGTTTTTTTTTTAAATTTTGTCATTTATATCTCAATGTGAATGAGTGTTAGATGTTTGTTTTAAATAATGTGAAGGGAACCTCTCCAGCTACAGGAGAATAATTAGTCGCCCAAGGGTTGCGATCACATGCTTTGGGAGAGCTACCTCATTTTTCGTGAATGGGTCAACGTGAGCCGCGCGCCGTCTCCTGGATTTGGTCACAGACGCGCTCTGGCTCTGCGCGGAGCAGTGCGAGCGCCGCTGCCACATGTGAGTGACACTTGAACCATCTACGTTTATGCTTTCATTTCTGATGTTGAGATCCTCGCCGCTGTCCTATTATTGTGTTATTGACGGGACGGTGGATGCACTTTGCCTGGACTTTACGCACTGGAGTTCTAATGGATACGATGGTTGGATTTGTTGTCATTTACTCAAACTACAGAATGCACATAGCCAAGATATGGTGAGTAAAATGAAGATTTAACTGTGGAGCTTTGCTGAGATGACTAGTATTTTTTTTTTTCTTTTTATTAGTTAATACCGTGGTGCACAGGTGGAAAAACTGCATGTTGTATTTTGACATTATTTTAAACAAACACAGATGTAGTCAGCGTTATGTAATTTATTTCTTTGCTCCTTAGGGCCAGCTATGACTTCGAAGAGGATCCTTGAAATCACAAACTACTATAAAGCTCATGTCCAGCCACAACACGGGGGATTGCCAGCGTCCTGGGAATGAAGAGAGGTGTGGATTGTCCTCAACACTATGCTTACGTTTTGAGAGAGGATGATGGAGTGTGAGCAGGCAGAGGCGTCAGGAGCGCGCGTCCTCCTGGTGCTGTCTCTTTGATGTGATGTGGCCCATGTAAACTGTGCCTCCAAAGTCACTTATAATGGATGTCCAGAACTACAGCACAGTCATTGACAGCGGCTTTCTGGATGAGGCACCTCCAAGCAGAGTTTTAACAGGGTGTTTTTTATCTCTCCTCATCCTCACCACGCTGTTGGGGAACACCTTAGTCTGCGCTGCTGTTACCAAGTTTCGCCACCTTCGCACTAAAGTGACAAACTTCTTCGTGATCTCTCTGGCCGTATCTGACCTGCTAGTGGCGATTTTGGTGATGCCCTGGAAAGCTGTTGCGGAGATTGCTGGATTTTGGCCATTTGGCTCGTTTTGTGATACCTGGGTGGCTTTTGACATTATGTGCTCGACGGCGTCCATTTTGAACTTGTGCGTGATTAGTCTTGACCGCTACTGGGCCATTTCTAGTCCCTTCCGATACGAGAGGAAGATGACACCAAAAGTGGCCTATGTAATGATCAGTGTTGCCTGGACACTATCTGTTCTAATTTCCTTCATCCCGGTACAACTGAACTGGCACAAGGCCCAGACTCAATCTTACGCCTCTGATTCTGGGTCCACTCTGGGATCGAATGGTACTTCTTCTTTCCAAGCCCCAGAAAACTGTGACTCAAGCTTAAACAGGACCTACGCCATCTCCACCTCACTCATTAGTTTTTACATTCCTGTCATAATTATGATCATCACATACACTCAAATCTACCGCATTGCACACAGGCAGATTCGGAGGATTTCGGCACTGGAGAGAGCTGCCGAAAATGCCAAAAACAGGCACGACAGCATGGGCCGTGGCTCCAGTATCACAGAGTCTGAGAGCTCCTTTAAAGTGACTTTTAAGAAAGAGACCAAGGTGCTGAAGACCCTGTCTGTCATCATGGGAGTGTTTGTGTGCTGTTGGCTGCCATTCTTCATCCTCAACTGCATGGTCCCGTTCTGTGAAAAGTCCAGTGAAGGAGCAGAGGCGTTCCCCTGCATCAGCCCCACCACCTTCGATGTGTTTGTGTGGTTTGGCTGGGCGAACTCCTCTCTCAACCCCATCATATATGCCTTTAATGCTGACTTCCGCAAGGCCTTTGCCATACTGCTGGGCTGCCACAAACTCCATCCAGGAGCCAACAACATGGAGTCAGTCAGCCTGAACAAGAAATGACTCAGACATTCCTGACTCATCACTGAGAAAAGTCCAAGCTCCTGCGGCTGCTCTGGCTCTCTCTAAACGGGGCCAGTCCTTTCCTTTCCTCACACTGTATTAGGGGAGGCAGCCTGCATGCGCTGTGAGGAAGCCATCCCCACACACGTCTCCACAAGTTGGGGACTCCCCTCTGAGTGAAACAAGGGTTTGGGGATGTAGTTTCTTTTTTTCTCCCTGAGATCAAGAGGCACACAGCCTGGGAGAGACAGTCCTCTGAATGGGCAGCCTGATGCTACCAGACGCTGCTCTCTTCAATAGCATCACACATGCACACACACATACGCACACACACAGACACACACACACTCTGTCAAAACAAGATCCTCCAGTCGCAGCAGCTTCAGTGCAACAACACACCTGCAAATAGCAACATTATTCATTGCTTCACTTCCTGTGGTCTTCAAGACAAGCTCTAGGATCAGCATACATCATGTTTGTACAGAGCTAACGTGCTGTGGGGGCTGAAGTCTCGTCCTATCAGAGAAGTCAAATACATGCCAGACGATCATAACTTCAGGTCCAGTCAACAGACACCTGCTGAATAATTCCTATGCTGCAGCCTCAGAGTGGTTTTACGGATGTGTCTCTCCTTACTGTTGTATTTTTCATAAACAGCCACTGATGACCTCTTTTAACAGACTCAAAGGTTTGACTTGTGTTGTCTTGCTTGGACTGTTGTGCTTCTAAAACAAAGCTTTAATTTATTAACTTATGTTGAAGACCATCTGTTTACTAATTAAAGTAAATAATGAAAACATTCCAATTTTCGGGTCTCTTCTGTTTTCCTTCTCTCACCAACAATTTTCATGTTCAAAACTATATGACTAACTGGACATTTTTCATGGTGTACTGGTGTCTAAAGACCTGTTTTATATAGAAATAAGACACCACTGGATTTTTGCAGTGCATGGTGTTCATTTCATTAAGTAATTCAAACCCATAAAACCTGATATTACAGTAATTATCTTTTGGTGAATTTGTGGCTAAACGCTGTGTATGTCAGTCTATAATATTAAGTCTCCCCCCTTTAATTTATTAACAAACTTTTTAGCCACAAATGAAAATTACACAGACTGCTGTTAACATTTTATGGTATCTTTTGATTTATGACTTGTGATCTATCTTGAGAGCTAATAATTAATGAGGGTGAATTGTTGTTACAAAGTCTGTTGTCTATAATTGGCGAGTTTTCATTCTGTACGACACATAAAGCACATGGTTGTGTAAATTAGCTCTTTAATTCGTTAAAGACCCTATATTAAAATCTACCCTTGTGAGCGATAAGCCATGTTATAATGTTGTTACCTCATCAAAACACCTAGAGTTGTGTTTTATTTCATTTACACAAGTTGGAGTAACAATGCATTATTAGTCTGGCAACATCTCCAAGGCTCAAAATGCTTGGTTCCACCTTGTGATGTCATGTGGTGGTAGTTTTCAAGTCAACAGCTACATTTTGTTCAGTAGAGACGGGCAAATCCAGGGATGAAATGATCCAAATAACTGTAGTGAAGGTGTATGAAGTTTAAAAACACAGTGGAGCACTTCCTATATTACCACATCACAAGATGGAACAGAATGTAGTTTGAGAGAAGCATAAATATGCAGTTTTAAACATGTGTGAATGAAACAAAACACAACTACAGCTATGTTTGTGTTGAGGAAACAATGTTATAACAGAAAACAGCATAACATGTGCCCTTTAAGTGATTTTGAAGCTAATCAGTATCCTAAATAATTCATATATTCCACTTTCTTGGTGGTTCGCGGCTTGTTTCTGCTCTCGCCAACACTACTGCGGTTACCCTGTGAGCTTAGCTGTGGTTTGCAGCAAATGTACCCCAAAAAAGCTTGCTAAAACATTCACAGTGACTCTAATGTCCTTAACTCCAGCTCTGAGTGGAAATGTTACTGTACAGAGCGTTGCATTTCACAAAGTCAGCAAGTCTCCTTACACTTTACCTGTGTTTTTTCAGGTCAAATCACAAAAGCAGCTTCGTATTACTGCTCCGGATGGGGTTTGGTGTCACTGGTGTCCATTCAGGATGGCACAGTATGTTTGTTACATTCCAAATTAGCAAAGTACAGAGAGGGGGACAGAGAGGGAGACAGAAAGAAAGGAAAGAGAGCAAGAAAGGGAAAATGACAACTGCATTATGGCTGCAAGGATTTATCGACTAATCGTCTACTATTAAAAAAATCTTTGTAAGTGTATTTATATAAGTGTCATCGTTATCTAGACTGTGCAGACTCTAATAAATAAATAAATAAATA
>JACN01055219.1:0-20642 GCA_000787155.1 Scartelaos histophorus
GATTGTATTAAAGTCCTCAGTCTGCATTGGCCCTTGGGGAATAAAGACTTAATGTCATTTTACTAACTGCAAGTTATGACGTTATTATTTCTTAGGTGACAATTAGATTTTACATGAAGGTTAAAGTTGTAAAACTGATTTTTATTTTACCTTTATTTACCACTATTTGCCAGTGTAATACTAAAAACTCAATATTAGGACACATTAATAAACTGTCATCTAGAAATGTCCAATCCACTATTTTGCCGAATTTGCCCTTTGTAACTTTTGCGTTGTTTCTTCACTTTTGTGCTCGAGTAGCTTTTGTTTCTCAGCCTCCTCCGTGCAGCCTGTCACTCTGAATCACACCAGCTCAAACAAACTGACACAATCGTATGTATGAGGTGCTGCTTTGGGAAATCTGGGGCCCCAAACATCATTTGGTAGCGTAATTTATGAACTTATTCAAAAGAAATTGAAAGTATAAACAAACGTAACAAAGGTCAGGAGGATAAACATATCACTGTAAATGTAAAGATTCATCCATGTAAAGATTCGTCCAGGAATAGTCATAAGAACAACCTCTAATTTTGCTGGTGATAATGGGCAATTTGTTGTCGTTTAATTTCAATAAACCAACCTCCTCGCCTTTTTGAAAGTTCAGATCTCACCAATGAGAACAAGAAATGTACGTTTTATTTGTTATGGTTTGTCCATTGCTTCTATTTACCTGAAATTACCAGTTTATAATATGTAAATAGGTCACCTATACATTTTAACAGTATATGTTTTAGAAGGGAAAACACCCATTTGCATCAAGTCAAAACCACAGGCACTGACCTTTACTGTGGATGAGGTCATTGTGAAACGAGAACAGGCCAATGATACTTCACTGTGTTTTCCTAAATCTGCTCCAGTTTCATTTCAACAGGAGACTTCTTCTGGGGCATCTCAGTGGGCACAGTCTGAGGCCGCTGATCATAACCTGCAGTTCCAACAAATAAAGGAGATACTAAAATGCCAAATGATTTGATAACCAAACACAACTTTTATTTGAGTTTGAATTATAAATATATTGACAAAAACGGCTTGTCATTTTGAATGAATAATGGGATGGAAATTGAAAATGCTGACTGACTTTACAGACCTGGCACTGAATAAAAAGATAACACCTCTTCCAGACCAGTATGATTTTCCATCACTAATAATTAGATCACACGTGTCGTTTTAATAACATTTGGTCAACTTTACACCCTGAGGACACCAGACACTTCATGCATTTTTCAGGCCACACGCCCAGAATTAACATGTGCTCACGAGGTGAAGGATGAGCCCGGCTCCTCCGCCTCCCGGGGCCCGCGGACTTGGATCGGGGCCACGGGAGGATGGGCTTCCCGCTTCTCTCTGGGAGGAACCGGTGCGCCAGGATGTACCCAAATATGGACCGTCCGATATCTCAAACGCGTGACTCAGCTCCATGCCGCATATCATTACTCCTGGGAATTGTCGGGATAAAATTGGGTAAATTTAAGAACTCTTGGGGTTGGAATGCGTTTAATAAGCCGATATGACGAGAGCTACAAAGCGCCGGAGCCCAGGAAAACAGCGCAGATTCTGCTTGAGGGACTGAAATGATGAAACAAACTTTACCTGAGCAAGTTTGTTCAGCAGCGAATGAGCCCCGTCTTGTTTTACGCTCCTTGTTCCTGGCAACAACGTCATTCACGCTCGAGGGGCGGGGCCAGTGAAAACCAGCCAATCAGAGCGCCGTGGCCCGGGGCTCGTGCGCCGCCGGAGCGTCAGCGTGTAAATAGTGAAGAGGAGCGCACGAGCGGCTCATTAACGCAGGAACTAAAGGGAGAATTGTTGCTTCACAAGTGGAATGAAAACAGCTGAATTAATCATTGGACTCCGCTTTACCTCAGTCTAAAGGTATATATCGACGCTTACTGTTCCACTAGCCTATTTGGAAGTTTTTCTGTTTTTGATAGTTTTCTTCAGTGTGTTTAAACTGAGAGACTTTGGAAATTGAGTGATTTGGGACACTGAAGGCTTGGTGTCTATCAGCCTGAGTGCAGCGCTCTCTTGTATTTGACTGTCTGATTTTGAATTATGTCCACAATAATGGAACAACCATTTTATGACGACTCGTTTCTTTCTGCTTATGGCCATCCAGGAGCGGCACTGCCAGACTACAAGCTGCTCAAGCAGAATATGAACTTGAACTTCTCCGAGTCATATCGGAACTCAAACTTCAAGACGCAACACGGAGATTTCTATTCGGCGGGGGACGTGGGCTCACTGAAACTAGCGTCTCCTGAACTCGAGCGGCTCATTATCCAGAACAGCAACGGGGTTATCACTACAACACCCACGCCCGCGCAGTACCTCTACAACCGCGGCATCACCGAGGAGCAGGAGGGCTTCGCGGACGGTTTTGTCAAGGCGCTGGACGACCTGCATAAGATGAACCAGATGGCCCCCCCGAACGTGTCTTTGGGATCCGGCGGCGTGTCGTGTCCCTCCATGCAGCCCGAGCCCCTGGAGTACACCACTCTGAACAGTTGCACCAACCTGACCTCTGCCCCCAGTTATCCGTCCACGACCATCAACTACCTGCCGCACCCCCAGTACCCCCAGGCGGCTGCGCACGGCTCTCACCACTTCCAGCAGCCCCTCCATGCGCAGCGCTTTTGCGGCTTGAAAGAGGAGCCCCAGACCGTGCCGGACATGCACAGTAGCGACAACAGCTCCCCCCCGCTGTCTCCCATTGATTTGGAGAATCAGGAGCGGATCAAAGCCGAGCGCAAGCGTCTGAGGAACCGACTGGCAGCCTCCAAATGCCGGAGACGAAAACTGGAACGTATTGCTCGTCTTGAAGAAAAAGTTAAAGTCCTGAAAACGGACAACGCTGGACTGTCAAACACTGCGTCTGTGCTGCGGGAGCAGGTCGCCCAACTCAAACAAAAAGTCATGACACACGTGAGCAGCGGCTGCCAACTTATGCTGGCGCCAAAAGTGAAGACTTATTAAGAACTGAAATGCACTTTTACAACACTGGACAATAACTGCACTGCCGGCACACCGCAGGCACTTTGCTGTCTGGACTGGACTGGACTATGCGGCTCTTGGACCTCAGCCACAATCCAAGACTAAAACACTTAGGGCATTTTTCAAAGTGTCGTGTCATTGCCTGTTTACATTTTTACTTTATTTGTGATGATCCTTGATGTAACTTATTTGTGTTCATTAGGCAGAGCCTGATAAACCTGTATTTTTTACTTGTAATATATATATTTAAGTAAATTAAAATATGAAACCCCTTTTCGTTCTGGTTCTTTATCTTGTAGGTTAGATCAGCTGGTTAAACCCCTTAAGTCATTTTCTTGAATAAAGCTCGTCTATGTTTCTCAGAAGTTTACAGCACTGAAGCAGGCGATAGTTTGACGTCGGGTGCGTCCCGGCGTAGGACAGTTTCCCATTGACGTACGTGCGTCGTACCATATTTGGTCAACTTTGCCGGTAAACGTCACTTAGAAAAATATTTCCGGGAACTCCCTCCTACACTGCCCGTCAGAAAAGCTGTGTTTCTCCCTTTCGTATCAGCGCGTGTGAAATAGATGTTTGTCAATGAGTGGATTATTCTAACGAAGGGAGTTTCCCTTGTTGCTTTCATTTTCCCAAAACAAGTCAAGCGCGTTAGGCCAGAAAGGCGTTACACAACAACCTGGTGTAGTTGATCTGAAATGTAATTTTAACGGGCTAAAATTAAAGCAAGAGAGTGATTTTTTTTAATTATTACCTGTGTGGACAGCCAATAACTACTCTGTCTATAACCCCAACAGTTACTGATAGTTATTAAGGGTGGGTAAGGTTTGGCCATTGTGCTGGCTCAAGGGCACACAGTAAGTCCAGTATTAAGTAACACATCTATGGCAGATCTGAGCACAAATTAAACCTGGTGCTAAGGGATAAGCGCGTCCAACGTATAATCATCATCATTTCCCTTGTAGATCAATAGTTTGTCCAAGTCAACTTGAAAACATTAGTAAATGTATCTGCTGCCATCTAGCGGCCAGAATTAGGATCGGACCATAAACCGCATTGGATCGGAATTCAACACTATACATGTATAAAAAAAAATAATGAATGAATAAAGCAGCAGTTGGATTTTTTTTTTTTTACTAATTGTTTTATTTCATGATGGTTACACCGGTCATTAGAAAGAACAACTTGACCATTTCTTTTGTAAAACAACTACCATTCAGTGCTATAGACTATGAGGTCAGCCCAATCATTCTACACTGGACAAGAGAAAGAATTTAACCCCATGAAAAAGAACATAAATGGACGCAACTGCTAGGAATCATTTGTGGCAAGTGCTGTTGGGGCAGAGGTTTGTTTTTACTGCTTGGAGAAGTAAGCTTGGCTCTTTCCAACTTCAGGGATGATTGTGTCACTGCCAGGTTTCCAGCCAGCAGGGCAGACTGTGGAGCACAATAAAAATAACTTACAATGAAGGTTCAATGGGGGGACCTTTAACATAATACAGGTCTATGGGACAAAGTACATAGGGTAATAACCAGCAGAGTAAACTACAGCTGCAAGGCCATTTTCTCAGATAAAGATAAAAAGAAATAACGCCACCATAAAAATACTACAGCAAATGAAGTCCTGTTTCTCTGGTTCTTAGTCAACCTTTTGGACAAATACAATTCTGTAAATATTTGTGTGTGGTTGAAGACATCAACACTCATGACACACTAACATTTAGAAACAGCCAGTAGCAAATATTAAAAGTCCATATTTTTGACTCACCTTCTCCATGCTTGTCAGTGTACTGGAAGGCCTGGACCAGACGCAGGGTCTCATCCACAGAGCGACCCACGGGCAGGTCATTGATGGTGATCTGTCTTAGAATACCTTTATCATCGATAATGAACAGACCCCTGAAAAAACAAAGTTAATAATAAAAAACGAATGCATTACTCTTAGTGTTATTTGTGTTTTCTGTCATGGTGTAATTCAGAGAAACAGCCTCTAGTTTTTGTAGGTCTTACCTGTAAGAAATGCCATCCTCCTCCTTGAGCACACCGTAGTCTCTGGAAATAGATTTGGTGAGGTCTGCAAGAAGAGGGATTTTCATTTTACCCAGGCCTCCCTGTTTCCTTGGAGTATTAGTCCTTAAAAGAAATTAAAAAACAACTGTAATTAATCCATTCTTGAGAGCAAAATGTCCTTATCAAAACAATACAGAAACGCTCTGGGATACTGATAAATCAAATTGGGGTGTGGCTACTTGGCTTTGCTTTAACTGCTCAGTAGTAATTGCCACTCAGTAGTAATTTACAGCTTGTTCCAAAAAATGTTAATTAATTTCACAGGCCGATAATTCTGGTCTTGATTCTTGATAAAAATAACCTAAAATTTTCACATAATGTGTAGAAACTGATCAAGATGTTATTTTTGTTCTGTTTTCAGGTTGAGCCATGCTGTCCATTCCCAAAGAGAAGTCATTTTGAGTCTTGGGACTATGCTCGCACAGTCACCAAAGACTGTGCAGCGTGGCCTTCCATGCAAAATTTGGAAAAGAGAAGTCATTTTGAGTCTTGGGACTATGCTCGCACAGTCACCAAAGACTGTGCAGCGTGGCCTTCCATGCAAAATTTGGAAAAACTTCACCAACTGGCAAAAAAAGTTGCACAATAAACTAACAATGTTCAACTTATTTGAGCTAGACTTAGTAGTTTAAGATCATTTTAAAAGCAGTCATGTCAAATCTTTTGTATTAATGATCGTTGAATTCATGGTTAATTTGCTTATCATTTGGTTGTAGATCAATAAAATACTCGAGCTCTCGATGACACGAACCAGGCAAGGTGAGAGAAGTGGGAGTCAACAGAAGCACCAATAACTTCACAGTTGGTTTGACGGAACTCATCCGCTCGGTCGCTGAAGGCCACAATCTCAGTGGGACAAACAAAGGTGAAGTCCAGAGGGTAGAAAAAGAGCACCACGTATTTTCCTGAGGACAGAAAGTGGCTTGTTTAGCTCATATAAACTGAAATGCTTCATACAGAAATATAAACAACATGCTTCATACCTTTGTAATCTGACAACTTTATCTCTTTGAAGGATCCATCCACGGCTAGTGCCGTGGCCTGAAAATTGGGGGCAGCCTGGCCGATCTTAGCGTTTCCAGAAGCCATGGTGCTGGTGGTGGAATAAACTGGGAAAAGGCGGCACTTATTATCTGACAGATCCTTATGTTGCTGACAGCAAGATAAAAGACGCTGGGTGGAGCTTGATCAACTCGTTTTTCTGATAGGTTAAGCCCTCACAGACAGTTACCATTAAAGTTAAAAAAAATATATAAAAATTCAAAGATTGGATTTTCCATCATGTGCCCGAGTTTGCAGCTTCAGTTGAGCAAACCAGTTCGAGTCACATGCAAGTCATGGTCAGTCAGCAGGGAACAATGCTGTTTAAGAGGCTTATGTAAGCACTGTTTTGAGTATATATGAAAGAGCTATTCACTGTAAATAGAAGAATTTAAATGTATTCGATTATATTGGGCTGAATTCAGTTTACTTAAGCTGTTGCATTTTACCCACTGTACAGCATTTTCTTGCAGTTCACATCAGCTCATTGTCTTCAAAAGTCGTCTAGTGCCGCGTAAAGTAAATTTGTCCTGCAAGTTCCGTGTAGTTGGGGTAATTATTGGATCAAAAATGCCTCGAGGCGAACATAGGCAGGAGTAGTTTGTATCTAGAAGTGCAATAAAGCTCTGGCTTGGTGACAATTCAGGCCCATTACTAAAAGAACAAGTGTTCGCACAGCTCGGCTAGCTTTAAGTTAGCTTTGAACAATACACATGTGCATTTTTTTTTCCTTAAAATATTTAAAATTATGAAGATAAGGAAAGCCAAGTTGGAGTTGTAGCCATTGAACAGCCGATGAAAACGCAAACAATTAAACTCACCTGTTTTTGAAGTAATGCCGTGGAAAAACGGTGCACAGACTGGAGTCTGGAGGCAGAGGAGAGCGGAGAAGAGACGGACAAACTACGAGCAAGAAGTAGGCGTGGCTCCGGGGGCCACCGGAACTTAACTTAGCACTACTTTCCGCAATAAAACATGTTATAAATATTAGCTCTCTTTTTCACCCAAAATCTAAATAATAGAACTTGTGACTCCATAACATGAACGTAAATAGTATATATTTATGGTAAATTGTGGATCGGTTATCTGTGAAGATTGTATTGTGACACTGTGAAATTCTTCTGTTTTAATTTGAAAAGTACATTTACCCACACATCCGCAGAAAAATATTTTTCAGCATAAGGCAGTTTCTTGGAGCTTGCTTATACTAAATCTAACTCTAGGACGAAAAAATATGGGAAGAAACAATTACAGAACAATAATTAAGATAGTATATTAAATCTCCGAGTTGACTGTTGCAGCAGGCCTAAATAGATCGTAATTCCGGGTTAACGTTGCCAGTGCTAACCCGCAGAGAGCAAAACAAAAGGTCGAGAGAAAAAGCTATTTGAGGAAAGGCCATCGGGTTTCGCAGTATTTTATGAATTGTAGAATTATCAATACAGGAAACGTATTTAAACCTGCAGCATAAGCGCCAGCCATGGATCCACAAGGTAAGAATCGCTGTGCTCACTGAGAGATGTCATTTAAACATCATCTTAGTATCATTTCATCTAAATGTAAGTCATACCCATTCGTTTTATTTATATCACGGAGCCAGCTAAGCATCTTTTCTGTTGCTATCACTTTCTGTTAAGTTATTGTGAAAGTTTTGTTATTACATTGATGTCTCATGTGAACTGGCCCACAGCACCTGCTCAGCTCATCGTTTGTGAAGTGTGTGGCTCATTCTTTGACTCCCGACGGGGGCTCGCCAACCATGCCAGGGGGCACCTTCGCCAGCTCGGTGTATCTGAACCTGGTGCTGCTCCCATAGACCTCCTAAACCGGCTTATAGCAGAGAGAGATGGGGAATTTCCGAGTTTCAAAACACACTCAAGTTTTTCTGGGTTCAGCCCTAACCACCAAACATCACATCAGGATGCCAGTCCAGTATGTGCGGATGAGGGCACCATGTACAACGCAGGGCATAGAGTCTCAACAACCCCCCAAAGCACTTCTCTTCTGCCATTATCGTCATCGGCACTTAAGATGCTTGAGTCTAGATTAAGTGACTCTGGAAACTCTTCTACTTTAGAAACCTTAACCAAGCCACTATGGGCTCCACTGGCAACAGACGCTCCCATCACTTTAGGTTAGTCTGATCACTGGGGAGCTATGTTAAATGTGACATCTAAAGCAGTTTAATGAAATTACATGCAGGTTAAAACTGGCTCAGTACTACCTACATGTATATTAAGGTGTCAACATCTTATTTACATCACAGCAATTAAAATAAATTCTCGTTTTCTGTATGTACGGGTTTTATAACTTTTTAAGATAGACATGGCACAGTTTTGTTTATTTTGAGGACAAATATTCTCTTGTAATATTTGTTAATTTGTCTTTTCTCTTTTATTCACTTTGCATTAGACACTACTGAGGAACTCCACGTGTGCCATCTTTGCGGTTGCTGGTGTGAAACTCGCAAAGGCCTGTCAAGTCATGCCCGATCCCACCTTCGACAGTTAGGGATCCCAGATGGAGACGGCAACCCTATTGAGACCCTTTATCAACTGATGGAGGAGGAAGATCTCAAACCGGTCAACTGTGAAGGAGCTGCAGCTCTCCAGTCCAGCTCTTTAGCCAAGGCCACCAAACGTCCGGCTGAAGTCTCCTTGCCGATGATGTCGACGCCAAACAAACAGCCCAAAAAAGGAAATTTTTATTGTGTTTTGTGTGGAGAGACATTTGAAAACCACAAAGGCCTGGCCATTCACTCGCGCTATCATTTGCGACACTTTGGGGTGGATGACTTGCTTGGGAAGGAGTCCTCAATCGAAGCTATCCAGGAGTTGATTGAGAGTGGCGTGCTGAAACCTCTTCCGAAAACTAACTCCACAATACCAAGTTCTCCAGTTCTCTCCCCAATTTCATCCAAGTCTCCATCAACAACAAAAGGTGCACCAAAGGCTAAAAAAGGCTTTCGATTTGCAGTGGATCCATTTTTTAGAAAACCAAAGCCGGAAAACACAGAAAGAAGTATCTCAGATGTACAGATGGTTGTCAGAAACTCTCCTCTACCTGCTTCAAAACTCTTTATTGGTGGTAAGTCTTAAATTAAAGGCATGCAATGTAACTTTTTTGGATGTTCTACCAGAAAAGTTGTACCTTTAAATGTATGCTTAAATTAGCTGTATTTTATCTATTAATGTATCATTTGTTGTTTTATTTTTCTTTTAGATTCAGAAAAACCACCAACAATCCCTTGTGATTACTGCAGCCAACTGTTTGACACACGTAAAGCTCTTTCTTGTCACGTTCGTTGTCATTTAAGGGAGCTGGGAGTTGCGTTGCCTCTTAACACATCTCCAATTGAACTCCTCAAAGAAATCATGATTCAACAGGGTGACGAGGGCAAAAGAACAAGCAGTGGTGCTTTGGGATCCGCAAAAGTTTCAGGAAAGGCCCAAGTTCCTAAAAGGTCCCTAGACAGTCTGGTTATAGGGGAACAGTCTAAATCCAATTCCCCTCTAGATTTTTCCATGAAGGAGAAGGCGCCATCTGGCAAAATGGCAACAAGGACTGGTAAATCACTATTAATAATATTACTGTAATATATTTTAATGAAAATGGTTTTTTTCCCCTAAAACTTTTTTTTTAATGAATTTACTGATTATTGAACATGTTATTGGTTTAGCTCATTTAACACTTTTGTAAACACTAGTGGCATTTCTGTTGATTAATGTAGAATAACTGACTAATGATATTTTGGCAGCACATTGTACTCGAATTATGATAATATTCTGGCAATTGATAGATAAAAAAATAGCACTGATAATCTAAAATCCCAGATCAGAGAATATCATGTAACATGTGGCTTTAACATTTCTTGGATGTCATAATTATGTTACTCTTGCACAGCTGTATCTGTTTTAAACCACCAATATGTGTGTGTAAAATCCCTCAGTCGTCCAGGTAAAATCCTTGGCAAAAGGAGAAATTCAGTTTGTCACTTGTCAGTGAACTGAAGAAGCAGTTTGGAGCTGTGAAACGTACTCGACCAATATAAACATTGTCCAGTTGACAAATTGAATTTCTCCTTTTACCATTAAACCACCAATCTTGAAAAGTGCTCTTTCTTATTTTTATATTTTGTTTTTGTTTTAGACTGTGCTTGTGAGCTGTGTGGGTTTGAGTTTGACAACCGCAAAGCCTTGGCAAGTCATGCCCGGGCGCACCTCCGGCAGCTGGGCATCGAGTGGAAGCCTGACGGGTCGAGTTCACCCATTGAGCTTCTCAGTGACATAATCAAGAAAGATCCGGCCAAAGTGGCTGAGGTGACACAGCGCTATAGAATGGGAGACCTATACATCAGAAAGGTCAGTAGTTTGGCAATTAATTCAAACATGTTGATATTTTAATCAGATTTTTACTGGTGTTCACTTTCGTGATGCCTTTTTGACATCCAACAAAGAAACTACAAATGAAAATCAGCTCAAATCAGTTAACTCAGGCACATTTACATTGTTCGATGTAGAATAACTTCTAAATGTAGACAAATATAATACAAATATATACAAATATCTATTATTTATGAATTCTATTACCTATATATACCCAACCAGTAAGAAGAAACATAAGTACCAAATAACTGTGATAATGAATGTCACATTGGGAAGTTGTGGTGAATATTTAAATCAAAACCATTTATATTTTTCTTAATGATGTTTAAAACTACTTAACCTCTGACCTCTGTTTTTTCAGACCCAGAGACCATCGTCACCCTCTTTATCAACAGATTCGGACTCTGTTCAGGGCAGCATGAAGGAGAAGAAAGTCTCTATGTCCACCTCCTTTAGGCAGATGCATAACCCCACAACAGCTGTGGATCCTGGTGTACACTCGACTAAAGGTGAAATCACTTTTATATATTGTCAATTAGGGATGCAGTAAAATTCAATATAATATCAAATTGTTTGATATTTTGATACACGTCTTCCCTTGATAAGCACGTGTTCCTCGATGTGCGCTGTGACATAGTGGAACCTGCAGAGATTCTTCTTTATACTCTGTGCGTACCTTGAATATCCTAAGATGTTACACATGGAATGACCAAATTGTTTAGGGCAGTTCTGTAAAAATATTAAAACCCCTTGTTTCTGAGTAGACTGTCCAAAGAGGCTTTCAGCTAAAATATTCAGAGGGGGGTTTAATCTTTCAATCACTTTGTTTTTGTTGATACACCCTTGAATAACAAAAATATAAACCTTTAAATGCTCTATAAAAAGCTTTTGGCTTTATGTGTCCATAATGCCCAAAAAATACACTTTTTACTTAAACTCTGTCTCATAGGTTTTACTCAGAAAGCAGTTCGTTGAGATATTTCTATGAAATGTAATATACCGTAAGTGTTCAAAAAAGAGGATGGAAGAGAGCTGTGTGTCTGTAAGAGCAGATGTGATTCATGTATCAAGATGCGTATCTAATCGTGAGAAAACTGTATCGTTGCCTATTGTCTACCAAAATAACATAATTTATACTTCATTTGTTATAGTAATGGTCCATGCACCAAAACAACCTCCATCTATAGTGGAGGAGATCCAAGACTCCAGTTCTCAGCCCACGGCTCGTCCAGGCAGCATCCCTGCAATGCTCCCCAAACCTCCACTCACCCCTCTGGTGAAGGTGGTGGGCAAAGTTTACTCCCTCAAGTGCAGGTAAGACCCTATCAATTTAGCCATAAATATATGTGTGTGTGTGTGTAGCCCCATTTATAAATCAGCTATGAAAACTATGTAGAAAACCATGCAGATTTTTTATTATTTTGCATTTGTGAAACAAGAAGTAAAACTGGTGTTTACTAGGAAGTGTCTGGAATATACGGAATAAAAACGTTTTGTCTGCTACAACGTTTCAGATGAATATGTGTTTTACATATGATGGAAAATAATCACATATAGCACTTTTATGATTTTATAATCTATTCTTCTAAACCCTTGTTTCAGGTTCTGTGATGAGGTGTTCCACGGGCCTCTCTCGGTTCAGGAGAAGTGGATCACACATTTGCAGAAGCACATCCGGACTCTGGGATACAAAGGCAAAGCATCTCCTCCCTCTGCACCAGTGAAAACCGCTGCTCTGGTCCGCGCAGTCGCTGTGTAACTAAATACCTGTAAACAAAAAACACATTTGTGTACTGGGAGATGTTCCAGTTGTGTCCTCCAGGGGGCAGACATTATCCACATAAAAGATGATTCTGGTCACTGTGGCATCTTACTGTTTTGTTAAATGTGTATTTCACTGATATTTCTGAATGACTTTTATGTACTACTGAAGAGACCAGCCTGTGTGTGTCATTCTCTGTTCATCTGTTGTCTAAGATTTAGGTATTTCTAAAGTAAAAATGTTTTTATACTTTTTAAGCTACTATTAATTGTTAATGTTTGTAGTTGTTTCTTGTTTTGTGTCAGTCACTGGCACTTCTACCAGCATCAAGGAGAACCTTCAAATATAATAACTTCACTGTGCCACTGCATTTGCCTTTACTTATGAAAGTAGTAATTGTGATTGCTATTTTCCTGAGGCATAATAAAAAAAATTGAATATGCTGAATTTTGACTTTTGAGTCCATCTCGTACACATATATACCTGCACATGTTTGGTGAAGCTGCCTGTTTAATTTTCTCCTTCATATACTGTGACTATGGGCTTTGCCTTTGCTGCAATGAGCCATTAACTTTAGTGTGATTGAGTTGGACATTAATGTCTCCTTGGAGGTTCACTCATATCCACACTACAGAGATGATTCCTCTAAATCTCACCCATGACCTGCTACTAAATAAACTGATGAAACTGAACGGCCTGTTGGAACAATGAGACAATATTGAAAGGAACTGTAAGACCTTTCTGTGTCCCCCAATATGAGGTAAACATGTTCTACAGTTTAATTATTTTTTATATAATGAAGAAAACAAAGCAGGGTTGGTTGTTTGAGTTGTCTGATTGTGTCCATAAGCAAGACACTGCACCTTCACTGGCCAAGTAGCCAGTTCATATCAATGATTGCACATATTTGTGAACAAATTTAGTTAATAACTTATACAGTATATAACCCCAATATTCTGTTCTTAGTCTATCTTATCCTGATTTTAGATTTGTGTGTTTGTGTCTCAGTTTATCTTACAGTTAGCGTCTAACAAAATGACCAAAGCCTGGAGCGGAGCACAAGAAAACTCCTCTGCAGAAGAAGTGCAGATCCCAGGAATATGATTTATAATGAATGTGGCCGCAGCACTTTCTGTTCACCTTTACTCCATAGATGGTCTGAGCTCCTCTCTGCTCTAAGTCATTGTCAGTGGATAATATTGGCTCCAATGGCCCCAGGAGCCTCATTACAGAAACAAACTACCACTGGTCAGGGCTAAGCTCTGAGTCAACCTTCAGGAAGTGATGGATAAATCTGGCACTGAACCCGTTTGTTACTCAAAGACTACATCTAAAACTACATCTGTCTTTATGAGTTGGGGAATTGAAATATCTGGAGTAATAATTTAGGCAGAAATCCAAGAACAGTCTGGTATGCTGTTCTGATATTGATTTGTAATGAAATTAGCCTATAAATACCAGTTGTAGCATTTTGGATTAGTTTTGACCAGTTTTTTTCCAGCACTTTTAAGCAAACGTCATAATCTGTCCCAATATTCTTTTACCAATTTAATTTTATTTTGGCTTCTAACACAACCATTGTATCAAAACCAAAATTAAGTCCAAAGATGCAAAGTTATTACACTTGTCTTTATGCTTCTCAGTGGTCATAATGTTTTGGCTGATCTATGCCTATAAACATCGATGGGAAGAATACTTTGAAAATGTATTTAGTTATAGAATACAGAATACCTGAATTAAAATGTATTTTGTACAGGAACAGTTACTCAAAATTGGTATTGTGAATATATATTCTCAGTGCATGTCTCCAGTTACTTCCTACACTGCCTACACATGATTTCATAATGTGTTGTGAACTGAAAGCAGGCAGGATATCAGAAGCACCGCATGTCATCTCCACCGTGGAGTCTGCTTGGATCCAGCATCTTCTTGGTGACAGAGCTGTGTTTAAAAGTGGAGTTGATAATATATCTTCAAAGAGAAACTATCTGAAAGCACCTGATAAGTCACAACTATTTTAAGAATAGTACATATAGCTGCTGTATCTGTCAGTAACAAACAGGGAAAATAAATACAGTGCTTTTATTTTATTAAATGTGTGTTATTCATTATTACTATTCATCACATTTAAAGTATCATCATCACATTCAGGGCTTTCAGCTTCCTGTTTATTGACAGCTTTTAATTATATAAATAATAATAGTGATATTTTATTTTGAATTGTTAATTGCCATAACAAATCTGCTAATTTGTCATAACTCTGAAGCCTGAAACTTATGGCAATGATGTGAACACCAATCTATCTAACTGTAATGTTTTTGTATTAAGTATTTAAGTAGTTGTTCATATTTCCACAACACACACACTATGAAATCATGTGGAGGAAGAGTTGGGATGTAACTGGAGACATACACTGAGAATATATATATATATATAACTAAATACATTTTCAAAGTATTCTTCCCATCGATGTTTATAGGCATAGATCAGCCAAAATATTATGACCACTGAGAAGCATAAAGACAAGTGTAACACGCTGTGGTAATTCACCACTGGGCTGTTTCTGCTGTTGTGATAAACAGAAGTTTTCACATCACTCTATGTTTTGGAGACATGATTTATAATATTTTCATATGGATAAGTATTACAATAATTTTTCAACATTTGTACATCTTATCAGGCTGCAAATTGTCCATAAGTTTTATCCAAATTCAAAAACAAGTCATTATGAGTGACGTTTACTGATCATCACCACATTTTTGCTTTCTGATGTCGATCTTCAAAACTAAATCCATTCTTGGTCCCATGACTTCAGCTGAAGCTCAGATGAAGCCTGTGTCAATAATCCAAACAAACAGAGCAGGACACAAGGTCACTGGAGCAGAGCGGACTCATAAATCACAGAACAGCAGTGAAAAGTGATCCTCCACCTGCACTGTTCTGCACACAGAGGCACAATACAACCGCTCAGATATCCTCTTTACTGTAGACCCAGTTTGGATTGTTTTAGGAATTTATTTCAACAAAGAATTTTAGCTACAGCGATGAGCTTTTTTCCCTGTTCTAGTTTATTCATCAGGATCAAGATCAAGTCTCACTCACAGTAAGATTGCATGTTACATCATCATACCCCAAACCCTTCTGCAGAAAAGTTACCGTTAAGTTACTTCACATATGCAAAGTATATTAAGGGGACCATTAAATATGAGCAATTAACTGTTATGTTTAAATGTAGTTGTGCAAGCAGTAAACACAAGTAAAAGAGATGATAAATAATAGTTGAATACATGTTATGCAAAAGCTTTTATGCATATTATCCTACTGTGTTAAAAACATAGGAGTTCATTCACAATATGTGTTTTTCAGGTGGCACTTTTTCTTTCAGCCACAGTACCTTTTATAACCATCAAACCCACTTCACTGTCTATTCATGGATTCTCTCATCTCAGGCCCAATTCAATCAGTTGATATTTTTCTTTACTCCTGGTTACATTTTCACAGATGAACTGACCCAAAAGTGCTTATTTCAACATGGCAACTCCATCTCATCTGCACTCGCTGAGGTCCAATAACAATTAACAGATTCAGTTTCGGGTTCATTGGGCAGAAGGAAGTCATTTCAATAATCCATGCTGGGCGAGTGTGCACTAAAACAGCTGCATAATGGCCTATAATGCAACGCTAAATGTTCATTAGCTTTAGTCTGTAGACCCCCTGGTTCCCGTTGTAACATTTCTCACTCTAAAAAAACTAAAAAAAGAACAACATCATTTGAATCTAAAGGGGCAGCGACTTATTTTGAACCATGAGTGAACCACTGCAGCTCTTACAGTAATATCACATTGCCTCAAAAGGATTGGATCAATTATTCCTATGCCCCAGTATAAAGTGGACTTAGACAAACTTTATTGATCCACAAGGGAAATGACTTGAGTTCAGTATCGTCATCATTTGAACATGTCAGCCCCGTCCAGACAGAAATGCTCTTATTACGTGAACGACCCCTGTGCATTTGGTTTGCCTCAAAGAAACGACCTGGGATAGTCACAGGCCGTTGTTTCCACACGGTTCTCACTCAGTAACATCACTTTCTCTGTCCTTACAGCTGCTTCCTTGTGGTTTTCATCCAACAACATGCCCTTTTTCAACACTCACTGCTCTGAGCCCCGTGGGGAGTATTGGATAAATAACTGGACGGCTCTTTGAAATTTAAGATTGCGTTGCAGAAATCCTTTATTTTGCTCCTGACACTGTCTCTCATCCTGCAAACACAAACACACTGGAGTTTGGTTCAACATGAAGAGCCATAAGGCCTGAATACTTCACCTTTCCAATAAATAAAAGGAAAATGAGACCAATATGTTTATGTCATCTAATGAAATAGAATAATGCAGCTTTAATGGAATTGATCTTTTGCTTGAAAAAAAAAATACTGTTTATTCCTGTAGTCAAACAGAAATAAATTGCCATATTACAGATATTAGCAGCACTTTAAAAGAAATGTCCTTAGTAAAGCATCTGCAAGGTGTTAATAAGCATTCGTTTATAGCATTAACTCTCATATATATTGATCTTAGGTTTGTGCAAAATAATATATAGAGAGTTTCTTTAATAAAAAACTGCCTTTTAGTGCATGTTATTTATGAAACAGACAATTTGATCAAAAGTGATGTTGTTTCCAAGACAATCCTTTGGGCGCGTGGCTGCTTAAGTTTTATTTAATTGTAGTGTTGTTCAAATGACTGAGAGCAACGTCATGGAAACTCACCAAGGTATAAAAAGCCAGACATTTTTCCTGTATTATGATTTGAAACCTGTGATGAAAGCATGAAACATCTTATGGACACATTTACTGTTGTATGAAGATAACAAACAACAAATATGTGCATGAAAATGGTTTATTTTGTGAGGTTTTGCAGACACTTTTCCTCAGAACAGCCCCAAATTTGGAACAAAATCTGTCAGAAAACAAAATACTGAAGAGGCTCTGGAGTCGGTTGTGCTGCTGTTTACTTAAAATACCTTTATAATGTCGTGTGTAATGGTGGTTCACTGTGTAATCCTGTTGTTCTGATCATCTGAAGTGATGAATGTGGCTCCTTAACACTGGCTGATTCATAAAAATCTCATTGCTTCTTGTTAGATGTGTGTCCCATCTCCTCTCTGTGTCCTGTAAACACACTAGAACATTTAAAACAATACAAGTAGATCACACTATTCCAATGTAAGCTAAGTTTCCATGAAATATTACACTGGGAGCAACTGTTTGAAAATGGACACGGCACTAATCCACTTATTACACACTGTGAATTTCTCTGATCTGGCCAAGATTTTTTAACTTATATCAGGTTATTCATCTTGTTTTCAGATTTATTCTCTACTTACTGGTTCTGACACTGCTTAATTCTAGTCTAAAGGGTTAGTACTAGACTTAGAGATAACTCAAGTAAAATTGTCTTGCTGTGTGGACACTATTTTTAAGTCTTTATATCTATTTGGCTGAGCATTTTTGCATTGCAGAAACAAAATCTAAAAATGCATAATTAATCAAAAGTCATAAACTTAAATAGGAGAAAAGAGGTCAGACAATGCAATGTGTGGCCTCTGTTTTCCCCCTTTTTGTTTGTAATTTCACTTTTATTTAAATCCCACTGAGCTATTTCCATGCAATTTCCATGCATTCTATGATTGAATTCAATGAGTTTGTGTGGAGAGCAATGCCGCTCTGCAGTATCGTCCTTGTTCATTTCCAGGGTTGAGTTCTGGCAACATGTTTCAAGCCGATTCTTTTCATAAAACATGTGCAGCTCACGTCCTGGTGCCTTGTACAACAGTCAGAGCAGCTAAACAAACACGGGCCCCCAAAGCTGATTGTTTGGACTCAGCTGCGCAAAAAAATGTGCAGGAGTTGAGGGAAAATGTCTTCTTAGATTTACTCTTTAGATGCAAATTGCTTTTTTTATGTGTTTTGAAATTACAAACGGTGAGCAGTGCATTCTTGTGTCATAACAGGACAAAACTGACCTTTCCTGGACGGTTAAAGCTACAACTTTTCTGGTCCCTCAAAAGCTTTTCTCCATTGAAATGTTACTGATTTGTTGAAATTGTTTGTTCGAAACCAAACTAGACCAAGTTACAGGTCAGATCTGTGGATAGGCGACCCTGCTCACCGTCAGAACGCCTGTTTTTCTTGGTACTTTTGAGCAATGAACCACTTGTATCTGAATAAATATAAGGAAGAGCTGTTTAATGTCTAATGCTGTGGAACATTCCAGGCAGAGCAATGACAAATCCCTATAAACAAGCTGCACCATTCACCAGAAAAATTACACAATAAAACTTTACCGTATAAATTTGGAGGCTATTTCAAGACAATAATAATTCTGTCTATTAAATTGCGTTTTAAAGAGTTTTAAATTGTAATATGGTGACAACCTTAGTCCAAACACTCCTAAAATAGTTGGATCCTTTGGTGGGAGTGATGGTTACAAACCGTTTAACACACGTGTATAATATTTCCATAAATAATCCACCCACACAGACCTCAGTGCCATAAGACAGATGTGTTTGAGCCTCGTGAAATGGCCCCGTCTCCCTAATGACCTTTTATAATGAATGCTGTTTACCCACTTGTATCGACAACCTGCTGCAGAAGCACAATTTACTAAGGGCCTCGTGACGGTGGCCACAGACTGGACGTGATTAAATAAAAGCAGAAGAAGATGCCAGAGTGGACAATGACCTGCCACCGTGTCCTTCCGAAGCCTACTCTTATTGGTCTGGAGCGTTTTAAGCTTTTCAAATGTATCATGATCTAATTTTAGACGGTCGGGGAGGACGGCCTGCAGACCCCGCCCGCTTCTGACCGGGCTCATTCTTCGTCTGTCCACCCACAGCTCAGAGGGTCGTAAACTTAAAGAAGTCACATATGAGATGGTGTTTTCTCCTAAACTTGTTATGGAAAAATACAGTATCCCCAAGAAATAAGAAAGGTAGAATCAAATAAATTTAAATTAAAAGGAATGTCTCTGCCTGAAGGGTTTGTAGGGATTAGAATGGACATAAAAATATACCTGTGTCACAATTATTGATGCACTTTTTCATTTTTACTGAGACAGATCTGACCTCCAAATTGCCCCAGTGCCTGTTTGTCATTTTCGTATGGCATTTAGAAACATAGCGCAACAACAAATGCATCTAAAAATACATTTGGAAATATTGTATAACAGAATATCTTGGAAAATTACTTCTTTTTTGTGTACAGCCAGTAAGTTGCACAAACCTAATTCAATGAAACAGTCCAAGGCCCCACCCAGCCTCCAGGACCAGTGTTTTCATCACCCCCGTGTCTCTTTCCTCACTTCCAAATTTCAATTATTTTAAAAGCCCTTGGAGATTGTCAGTGCGGGTTGAGAAATTTCCATGATTTGTGGTATTTTTGTCATTTTAGTACAAAGTTTAAAAAAAAAGAAAGTCCTGTGAAAGTCGAGTTCATTTCAAGAGCACCTTTTGGTTTTACTAGAAAATGGAAAAAACAACGAGCCGCTGCATTTGGAAGAACCAGGATGATAAAAATGTGCCATATTTTTAAGCAAATATGAATATTATAGCATGAATCTATAGTTTGGCATTTTACTCATCTATCTCCATGGTGACAAACATCAGTCCAAGTTACAGGTTCGATCTGTTTAGAGGCATTTTGCAATAAAATGCAAAGAAAATGAGTTTAATGCTACATTCCCTGCATCGCCTCTATGTTTCTCTCTTCCCCTATTCCTAAACTTTAAGACACAAAGACCTGATAAGTGACAAAGCTGCCATTTTGTCCCAGTCAGCAGCAGCAGCTCTTCCCTTCCATCTTCTCTCATGCTCTAAATTGCCTCCTGTCCACCCACATACAACAAGAAAGGTCAAACGATTGAACTATAGAACCTTTGAAATACAACCTGCATTTTAATTGTTCATTTTCTAATTTTAGACTCACTTCTTTGAGCCTCATTTCATCTCCTGCTTTAGATCTGGTGCAGTTCTAGTTGTGGTTGAATCAGGGTGAAGTCTCGTCCAGTTTTAACTCAAGGTTTAGTCCCACTTTAATGACTTTTGTATTGCAATATGATGCATAGTCTAATGTCAGTTAGATCTCAAATTCTGGTCACAACAAACATTTACTGGGATCTAATTTTATTTCACACCCTCCTGTTATAACCACATACACACTGAACTTAAAATGTGCAAAGTTGAGCTTTAAACTGACAGAGTTTTGGTTTAACCCATTGGTTATTGCCCCAAATGGCAAATCTCTATATCACAAATTTGTTTTTCCTTGCAGATGAAGGAGGATCTAAGGACAGGAGA
>KN508963.1:0-11497 GCA_000787155.1 Scartelaos histophorus
ATAAAATAAAATAAAATAAAAACAATATGGCTGAGGGGCACATAAATGGTGGATCCCTTATTTGAAAAGTAACACATAATTAAGCTGAAATATCACAGACAATGTAGGCCTATAAATGTCAAACACAAAATACATTTACCAGATCTGTGATTATAAGGGCAGAAGCTCACTGAAGCCATGTTAGAAAGCCCTAGTAGGTTGCATCCGGTTATATGTCAACACTACCCTCTGCTGGATGAGCTTAGAAACAATCAGCGCACCAGTACATGGTTGTGTTACAAATTCATATGTCTAAAAGGCATTACAAAAATACATAAGCCTATTGTAAAAGCTATATTGTTTTCATCTAATTGACTGCTGTTGTCTTTGCCTGCTTGTTTAGCTTTAAGTTGTACCTTTTCCTGTGAAGGACATATAGGTCAATGACATGACGTCTGTCCAATTTCAATTTCTTCAGTTAAAAAGGTTCAACTTATAATACTTACAAAACTTATAATACTTATAAAACTCATAATTCACCAAAAAATAATTCACCACATACCTGTAGTACCTCCTTGGAACCAGAGGTACTACAGAAATCATTAGTTATTCTGCATGTTTTTTGTACTTAAAGTGTTGAAATGTTATGTGGTGCGACCGTCCACCCTTAACTGCAGATTTTTATAGTTACTCTAAATATAATCAAATTTATTTTCTTTCTTTTTTGGCATATTTTCAGAAATGTTTTGTTGTCCCACATGAAATTTCAGCTTTCTTGAATAGATATTTCCCCCATAATATACAAACAAATATTGTCCATGCATGTTCTTTTTTTTTTTCAAATATCAATATCATGTTCATGATATTGATATTACTCATTACTCAGAACTTAGATTACCATCCCAACCATGTTTTAGAAAATAAAAAAAATTTAAGGTTATTTTCAATCACAGCACATGATATTTTTTAAGGCCGCAGCCAATTCATGTACATAAAAAACACTAAAAATATAAATGTCAAACATAGATTTATGTACCTGACACTGTAAATATTTGAAAAAGTTCAATAGAAACAAAATTTTAAAATGTGCCTGTTGAACGAGATTTTTTTTTGTGTTGTCAGGAATATTCCACAGTATGGCATTTCATTTATCACAATGCATTTATTTAGTAATTTTTTTATTGCTATATAAAAGTATGATCTGAAAAGAACCATGAAATAAATTAAGTCACGAATGGAAGCCTGTCCACAGATCTAACTTGTCACACCACCTTGACTTGGTGATGTGCTTGTCTCCATGGAGATAGATAAATCTGTTCAACGTGCAGACTAAAGCATCTCCATCGAGACAAGCAAGTGATAGACCCCTCATCAGAAAAAAGTATCTTTAAACCTTTGATACGAATCTTTATGCAACAGGGAATCAGTAAAACACATATTCCTATTTGTTATTATATTCTAAAAATATGCCGGCTAGAGATGTCAGAAAATTAGAAGTAGTAATTAGCCATGACAAGTCCCTAATTTTCTGCTCGTATAAATGAGTGGATACTAATTATCACAGCGTGTCTTGGTGCTCCCAATGAAGTGAAGGCTGCTGCTCAGAGCTGCCGGGCTGACACACGCAATAACACACACACTTTCATACTGCCTCACAGGACTGTCCGGGAAGCGTCAAAAAGTTCCCCATCCCTCAGCGCTGGCCAAAACTGAGCGAGCATCCAAGCCCAAAGGGAAGCCATTGTCCTCAGAGAGCAGCTCCAAACTTGTAGCCTCAAACGCTTTTGGAAGATGATGAAAGATGGAGGAACCAGAATTCATCTTGTTTTATTTTTGGTCCAAAACAGAAGGTTCCCTGGAGTCAGAGAAGTGCCCAAGGGTCTGTCAGAAGCCTCTCAAACATATCCAAGTTCGCAACAGGAAGTCAAGGCAGCCAAGAGACAGTTACATCCTTTATAACAAGCTGAATGTGTCCTTAGTGGAGAGCCAAAAGCAACAAATGTGATATTTTACCCCTTGTGAATTCTTCTAAATAACACAAAAAGTTCAATATAATAGCCTTAATAAAGCATAACCATACTTAATGCCTACTGACCAAATAGTTTATTAAGAAAGATTCGGTCTTAGAAAGAACTTTATTAATACACACCCTAGCTTCTAAAACAATCCTCTTTATTATGTGGTTTCTAAGCCTTAATCATTCTTTATAAACTGTTTGCTCATTATAAATTAATTCTGTGCTCGGTGTATCTAATAGTAGTAGTTAGAATAGAGGTAGATTTTGTTTTGGATGTTATATTTTTGAGTGAATGTAAGGTAAAAAGACATGATTTGATTACATTTTCTTGCAAACATGCATTTCAAATTGTATTGTAAACATGTCTAACTTTGACTGAACTTGTCCAAAGGTTCTTTTCCTTGGATAGTGTAATGAATGCAGTGAGGGGTTGGTTCCTGTCTGTTCCTCTTCACTCGGCCTTATCAGTCTGCCACAGGTTAATGCTCCGTGTGCCCTGCTACAGAACTTCAGGTGAACTCTAAAGCCTTATCCTTGGCTTGAACGATGGGACAAAAATTACCTTGAACAGGAAGGAAATTGGACCATTAATGTTTTCAGTAAGTCTGTCAGGGCTGATGCTATGTATTTATTATCTTTGTAAAGAGTAATAGGGCGACTTCAGATGTGGTTAAAACTTTATAACAGTTCTTATCTCTTGAACTGATCAATTTACCATCTTATATTACAGAGTATTGTGGTACATAGCAAAAAATGTGCATTATAAATTAAATATATATTAAAATATTATTTTTGAGTTTTTAAAAAAAATTTACTTATTGAACTAGAACTATCTTTTGGAGCTTATAATGTTGTGTGGTAACATTTCATTTGCATGTAATCCCAGTTCTATAGATGGTGTCTTAACAAAAGGTTTATGTTGGAAGAAGTGCACTAGATTGCTAGATTCAAAACTTTATATTTTAATTTACATTTAAGATATACAACATATGTATGACCAGGGAACAGATCAATTATATAGTGAAATAAGAGACAAAAAACTATTACGTTGGTATTCACTTGAACAGAACATTCTTGTCTCCAATGTCCGTGTTATAACCTGGAGTGTACTTCTTTCCAGGAAGCTATAGGAACAGGAGAAGCAATGGTTAAGGTCAAACCAAACATTCTGAGAACAACAGACAAATACTTTCATGTTAAAAGCTAAATTAAAGTGGTCTAAGTATAACAAACACTGCCCTTGCATGACTTCTCTTTCTAAACTCGAAAGTGTTGATAGAGATTACATATGCCTTTGACTGCACCCTCGCCTCTCTCCACTGGGAGCCAGATTAAAGAACAAAATGTCAGGTCGAAGCCTCGTGTGGTACACTCTCCCTTTTTTGCATCAAAAAGTCTCCAGTCAATAAACAGAAAAGGTCAAACTCAGACAATGTTTCTCTGCAAGACTGATGATAGCAGCCGGCTTGTACAATATCTGGCATTTGCCTTCTTGCATTGGAGGAATGGGAATTAGTTCAATGATGCCGACTCAATGTTTCTAAGGTTCACTTTGGGGGAAGCAGAAAATATTGCATAGATGCTGCAAACCTCCGCCCCCATACACCTAGACACAGGCTGCACCAGGATGCACCTACAAAATAGCACTGTATTTTTCATTATTTTATTCACTAATAACAATTCAATACTTGCCATCAGTTGCTGCCACTGTTAATTGTCCATTCAATTTATTAAAGCTCAGTTTCAAAAGTTTGTGTAAACTAAGAAAATTTATATATAAAAATAATTTCTGCTTTATCCGTTTCCACAGGTTTAACAACGTTTTAAAACTAAAGACTGATATTTAACTTTCATAACAGACATTATGGTGTAAGATTGATCCCATACACTGAAAGTGTATTTTGTTAATGTGTGTGTTTCCATAGAGCCTGCTTCAGGTTATGATTAGGCATAATGCAAAAGATTGTCGTTAGCATGAGTCATTGATTCTCATATCTGGTGTTGTCTGCAAAATTTGCCTCTTGTTCTTGTGACAATAAAGGCCACCATTTATCTTTCTATAGGGAACTGTGAGTAAAGGTCACATGGAAGGAAATTTGGAGGAGCCTGTGGCAAATGTGCATGTCTGCCAGACCCCGATGCCATCTGGTGCCATTACTGCAGAGTTGTTAGATTATTGTCTGTACCCAGCCTTATTGTCTACAGTCTACAGTGGTTCAAATTAAATGGATTCAAACATCATACCGATCTGTATGCGTAATATTTCTCATCAAACTCATGGGCTCCAATGGTTATTTCTGGAAGAAACTTGGGTATGTGGGTCAGCGATGCCACACTGTTTTTGTCCTCAACACTGTTCAGAAGAAATAAATTTAATTACAATTAAATTGTTGATAGACAGCTTCATAAAATTAAAAATGCATCTTCACTATTGCCTAAAAACATGTGAAATGGATTTGACAGCTACACCTTTCCTACAATTTTGGTGGGAAAACTTACAGCACTCTCATGTGATGGTAGGTGACATCATCCTGCTCCAGCCAGGGGCCTTTATCAAAAGCCAAATACTCAATGTCTTCTGCCACCTTTTCAATATCTTGTGCTTGAGTTACATCATAGGCAAGAAGCTCAGAAGATTCACTACAGGACAATAAATAATAAATGTTAAAGAGAGTGAACAGCAACAATACAGAAGAAAAATATATCTTATGTATAGTATATATTGTATTTATAACAAACCTGACTGAAGGCAGGTAAGATTTCTTGTAGCTGTCCTCAATGCTCTTCAGATAGGCCAGAGGGACATTATGAAGATAGGACTATAAAAGATTTCACTAATTTATTAATTTCTTACTTTCTGCAAAGCAGGGTCATTGCTTATCATTTAGAAGATGTTTTCCCTCTTTACCTTGCTGCTTTGTTTGAGCTTCTTTTGCACCTCTTCAGCTGGTTGGTCAACATAAATCACCAGGTGAGGAGGCAGAAACTCACAAAGACTAATATCTTTTATCTCATTATAGTGGTCCACACCTAAGGAACAAGGTAATAAATGTAATGTAAAAAACAAGAATGCAATAACGTCACTCGGTATTAATGGATACTGTGGCACTTACATGCTTTTCTGATGTAGCCCTGTTTGAACATGGCCTCCAGAAAGACCATATCACTAAATGGGGACCGTTCCAAAATCACTCCCTGGCCTAAAAAAAAAGTAAAAACTATTTTAGTGTCACTATTTGTGGGAGCAATGTTTACAAATTGGGCTAGATTGGATAGTTTGTGGATACCTGTGGTGAGCATGTGTTCAATGGCATCGGAGTACTGCAGCAGCCTCATGATGTACATCCAGTGCTGAAGTCTGTAGCTGTTACCATCAGCAGCTTTAGGGTCAGTGTAGAACTTTTCCAGGCTGCACATGCCATTAAAGTCCACAGAAAGAGGCTGCTTCTCACCGGTCATCTTGTCAATGTAAAAAGTGTCAGCCTCAGGCATGTACAGCATCCCTAAATATAATGTGTAAGACATATTCAGGTTGTTTGCCCATTCAATTGGATCAGTCAGTTCATTCAGTTACCCAGTTTGTCAGCCAATTTTTGTGCCAGGGCTCCTTTCCCAGAAGCCAAGTTTCCTTCTACAGAGAAGATTTTACTGAGGCGGTTCAGTCTTGGTGTGGTCCTCTCGCCCAGTGCATAAGCCCACCAGCCATAACGCAGGCTCCGGATTGGACTAGTGTGAACACCTGCCTGTCAGACACAACAAACATCTTTTCAGAACTATCCAAAAAGCATATTCATTGCATTTCGGCAATCTTCATTTTAGCTGCACCATCTTTATTAACTGGCCAATGATAAAATGTTGTGATCTCACATGAAACCCAGCAATGTCATTTCTTCGTACCCTGATAGTGTCTCGTTAAAAAAACAAAAAAAACAACAACAACCCAAAAGTATATTTCATTCATTAATTTGGTATTAAATATCAATGCACTGGTACTTGTTGTTTATGGCACAATCATCACCAAGATGAGTGTTGTGATGGTAGCGGCTAAAGTATTAGCTTGTGGCTAAGTGGCTAGCGTGTCCTTGTGATTTGGAGCGCTTAATAAATGAATAAACATCTTTATTTTCCGAACCTTACCTTATGCACAATGTTGACAGAGGTGAGTGCAGTTGTCCCAGAAGGGATAACCATACGGATCACCCTTAGGGCCATGATTATCCTTCTTCCAAAAACGATCCGACCTGACCTGAGCTAACCCGACGGCACCGTCGGCTGGTTAGTGCGTCACGAAGGGGCCTTCAGCGTCAATGGCGCCTACAAAACACGGAGGGTGAGTACTTTTTTTTTTGCCTGTCCGGTTCCTTTTTTAAGCTACTTAAACTCGAACTATTGAACTATTTCTCTGCATATCCTCGCCATTAATTTAGTAAGTACTATGCTATTTTCCATAATAAAATGAAGTCTTATAGTTTAGAAGTGAAGAGGTAAACGATCGAGTAGAAAGTTTGTCCTGGGGACCTAATACAAACATGACCATTGTTTATGATAATATTTAAATTTTATGTGAACAATCTCCAAGAGAACATGAAAACTATTACAGAAGCCATATTCTGTTTTCAATAGCGCTGCGGCTGATGAGAGTGGGCTTTGCGCCATGCAGTATTATTCATTTACCAGTAGGTGGCGCGTTATCCACACTTCAATGAGTTTATGTGCTCAAGATTGGAGTTTTAAGAAATGGTTGGAATTATTAATTATAATAACAATTTAAAAAGAGTAGGAATTTAAAGGGACTTATTTCTGTGGCTATGAAAATGTAATAACTTTGATAAAAATAGGCTAATCAGCGCACAGTGTGTTATGAAAGCTGTATTTACTCGCTCTTGTTTTGCCAACCTTTGGTCTAAAAACAACATCAGGCTATAGCTGTCGACCTGCATCCTGCCTAAACTAAAATAGTAAAGACATCAACTGTTTGTGTAATCTCTGTGATCCAACAGGAATGTAAACAGGGCACTGAACAATACTTGACCTCTTTTTGTGCACTGATACAGTAATGAGTCACCATTAGGGTAGACTCATAATTATCCTGATATCCAGCAGGTTCTGCTGGAGATGGCTGATTACAGCGGTGCACTAATATCTACAAAGGATGAGCCCGAGGAGATTATTTCTATTCCTGCTTTTGTTTGTTTGACGCTAAAATTAAGGGCAACTTCATACAACACCATTGTCCAAATTCAGGACCAAGACAGTACTTCAGAATTTTGGAAGTTATGGTTGAATTTTATAGTTTAAAAATCTTGTTTGGTACATTTTAAATTGCTACTAAGATGCAAGATGGCAGAAAAATAAACAATATTTCATATAACATTAGTAAAATTCCTTCTTGGCAACTTTAGATGCAGACATTTAAGAAACTTTAAGCCTATATGCAGTATCTGTCATAGCCTCTGTGCACACTGGGTTCATATGCTGTATCTGTTGGTTAACAACTGCAGTCATATGGCCTTAATTTGATTTCTAATTGTAACTGAGTTTTCAGAAAATTATCTTTATTTGTTGCGTGAATTAGTGGGTCCAAATTACTGTGATGATCTAAATGAACTAAAAATAAATAAATAAATAAAGATGAAAAAGGATAGTATAGAGTAGTGTATATATAGTATTTTAAAAAAAGATTCAGGCTTAGAAACTACTTAATTAATACTCTAACTACTAACCCTTTAATGAAATAGTGACTAAGCGGAAAATCATTTTTGAAATGTGAATGAAGTCTTTGATCAGGCTTTAAATGCCAATTAAATTGTGTACAGATATTTAGTGTTGTGTGTTTCTTTTGGCTCAGTTGAATTACCTGCTCTGACAAAACAAGTTAACCTTTAACTTGGTTGATACACTTTGCACATACTTGAAAAACCTGCACATGTACTATCCTACTGTGTTTATCTCAGGCCTCATCACAGTCTGTCACTTCTTGTAGTTCTGTAGAGTATAGCACCAACTGCAGCTTTTCACACTTGAACCCGCGAGACTTTACATAACACCTCCAGCCTTGTCAGCGCATACATCTGACTCACGGCCTGTTTCCTCTGTTCGCTTGGAAACCACTAATGTAAACATGCCTGACAGTCAGCTCCACCACTTCATATTTCACCGGGAAGTCAGGCACGAGAGCCTGAGCTGCACACACTCAGCAGCCCTGCCGCTAACGAACCCACTGGCAAATCTAAAATCCAATTACATTATTGGAGACAGCATCCAGATCACCAACAATAACCTTATTTGCTTTTGTTTTCCCCAGCACTTCCACTGGCTCCTCATCAGCCGGATGTATTGTTCTACCAACATTTTGTCCACAATGTGTCAATACATAAACAGTTTAAGAAAAGCAAACAAAATATTTTTAAGACTAAATGGCTTTTTGAGTGAGTTGAAAACAATATTAACATGCGCATGTTGCATAATCACTTTTAGATGGAAAGTGGAGTATTGGGGTTATGTATGTTCTCTACATCTATCTATAGTCGCTGTCAGCACACCCTGTATTTGGAGAATGACTCAGAAGTTAGACCAGTGCTTTACATTGGACCGAGCCAAAGTTAAGCCTCAGAAACACTTAAACGTTTATGTACAATGTGTGTGTAGTGTAGAGTATAATGAAACGGGAGTGAAAAGTGAGAGACTCTCCTCCACATACTTCTCAATATTTAGCACGCAAAGCCCCTGTTAGACTGAGTGCACTTCATTAGGTTTTGTATGGCTAGAAATATGGTCTCTGATAGAACAATTGGAGCAGTTTCTTCTCTAAAGATCAACCCATTTACCAGGAACATGCATGAGGGTGACCCAGCCCAAAACCTTGTAAATCATCATATGTTATGAAGATTTATTTGGACAATTAAACATCAGTTGTACTGGATTTTTAATCCCAAACTCAAATGACTCTATCCAAAACCAATATATGTATGTATTTTTGAAAACAAACCAAGTGTATAGCCATGTTGTATCATCTAGAAGTGTTCCACTTCTTTTTAAAACCTTGTTAGCACTTAATGCAAATACAACAAAGTAAATGAGTGACTGCATCTACTGCAGAAACCTTAGTAACGTGTGAGAGTCCACATCACTGTGTATCCAGGAATTTTTGCTGTGATTTTGTGCCATAGCTACATTAGAGGAAAATCATTCCAACCACATGGATCCAAAGTAAAAACAAATAATTCGTTTTGGTGGATTTTGGAAGATTATGAGTGCTTTTAGTTTGGATATTTAAAATCTCACAAATTAGATACAAAAATACATTAATGCTACTCTCAACAAATACATGAAACATTAGGCCAAATGTAATGTCTGGATTTGACTAGAAATACTGCACAAGTGTTTTCAGAGCACTGGTTTTGTAAGATGTAAAGTGGTGTGGGAGTTGAAGCACACATGTGGAAATCTGATCTTGAATATATTACATTAATGCATTCATAAGGGCAGTCACGCTATGTTTTCTTAATCTGAGTGTTTTACCAATCAGCTGCAGCAGCCACATGTTGTACAGGGTGGACAAACCTACAAGCCTTCTCTCATAATCATAATGAAAGAAATGTGTGCAACAGTTGAATTTACACACAACACAAGCAAATAGTTTAGGCGCACACAAAGACGCACACATCCAACAGGAACAGGAGTAATTAGTCAACAGTAAAACAACAATACTCCACTCTCAGGTCTCACTGAAGGCAGAAGGCTTTTGGCAACTCCAATCCTGCCAAATTTCCCTTGCGTTTTTACGGCTGTTTTTATTTCACTTCTCGGCAGTTCGGACCGAGCCTGAAGGATGCCAACAGGGAGGAGGAGGAGGGCAGCCCTGCATTGTTTATCATTAAAACAACCCAAAACGCATGGCAACTGAAAATACTAGCAGACCTCTATGGTCATTGTTGTATGTTGTATGTATGGTGTTGTACATTTTTATAAAGGCTTTCTAGTATTAAATAGGTGTAAACCACTAAGTCTTTTGTAAAGTTCATTGCAGAATCATGTGCATCATAGGTTCTTTAAGGTTTTAGGTGGATTATATTTAGATGTGAATTTGTGAGACTATGAGGGTATCACCTTTGGTTTGTTTGTCACAGTACCAGCAAGACCATTTCATGTACACTCAGAACATATTTATCATCTTTTGCGGAACCAGAATTTGTTTAAAGCACAGCGAGGTAACACTCACCGGTGGCCTTGGAGCATTTACATTTTGTCAGTACCAGACATTATTTTCTTGAGCAGAATTTAAACTGTACGTTTTTCAGTAGATATTCTTTAGTGCTGTCAAATGACCCACGGGCCTCAGAAATCATTATAAAAAGAAAGATATGTATACTGTGTATATTTGGTACAATGTTTTGAACAGTTTTTGTACTAGTTCCATGTGCCTGCTTGTTATATTTTTATTTGTTTGTTTTTTTTGTTTGTTTTTTCAGTTTTGTAAATATGCACAATAGGCAAATCCTCCTTCTAGGTACTCCTGGCAGAGTAAAGGTGTATTTAACACTTACTTATCTGCATGTTAAGACAACTGCAGAACTATCACTGAATCCGAGAACCATACTCCTATTCCTGTTGGTACATCACATCGTGACTTAAAGTGATGACACAGGATCTTGCAGGATAAAACTGGTACAAGATTATGCATATCCTCTGCATTTGACCCCTTGTTTCACTGCCGCTGGGGCTCATCTCTCCAGATCGTGAGCTATAGGCTTGGTCAGCTTGGTCAGATGGAGAACTTTACCTGTTGTGCTTGCTTTGGGTTGATGGGGAAAACCATAATTAATTCCCAGAGGAAACCCACTTAGAAACATACAAACTCTGCACTGAATGACCCAGGACTTAAACCTACAACCTTCCTGCTGTGAGGCAAAAGTACCAGCCTCTCAGGCACCATGTCATCCTTGAGCAATCAGACTTTATGAGATTATTGTCTTGTCTTTATATTTGACAGGGACAGAAAATGGGCAGGTGCTTTTAAGTTACACCTCTTGAGAAGTCATGGTTAAAAAGGAAGGCAACACTGACAAAAATCAAAATCTCGTCTTGACTCATTCTGGTTGACCAACTTTCATGTTTTGCCTTGTCTTGGGGGAATTGTGGCTCGTCCCACCCGTTTCTTACATATCTTTCCTTTCCAGCACGCTGACATCTTTAAAAATTATTGTGTTATTTCTAAACACATCTTGAGAAGAAACTAAACTAAAATAAATAATCTTCAATCATTTTTTGACTAAGCTCTGAGTCATAACTGGCACTTGAAATTCAAAAATTACTGTTTATGTTTTTGAACTGGATTGCTACTGAAGTACTTTGCAGGAATTCCAATTACAATACAGTTCTTGTGTGGCTTTCTCCATTTGTTTCTTACCCAATACTTTTTTTGCTACTAACTGTGAACGCTGACCACACAAGAGCAAAAGAGCAGAGTAATGGGCCTGTTACAAGAGTATGTGTGTGTGT
>KN508965.1:3717-14652 GCA_000787155.1 Scartelaos histophorus
CTACCCCAACCAAGACTCTTCTGCAGACTCCTCCTCCTCCACCTCCTCCTCCTCCTGTTCCCTCCACACCTTTGACAGTCAATCACACAGAGCAGCAAGGCAAGGACGCAGAGAGAGACAGCAGCAAGAAGCCAGGGGACAAGCCTGCGCAGACCAAGGCGAAGGACAGAGAGACAGAGAGCAGCCCTCGTCCCAACACCCCCAGCACCAACAAGAAGAGAGAGAAGGCCCCTCACACTGCTGGCAAACCAGGAAATGAGATGGATGCCGCACAGCTGCAGGCTCTGCAGAGCGCCATGGCTGCAGGTGACCCCAGCGCCTTCCTTGGGGGGCAGTTCCTGCCATACTTTCTCCCTGGATTTCCCAACTGCTTCACTCCTCAGCTGCCCAGAGGGGTCCAGGCCGGGGGCTATTTTCCCCCTCTCTGTGGAATGGAGAGCCTGTTCCCTTATGGTCCGGCGGCTGTCCCACAGGCGGCCATGTCAGCGGGCCTGTCCCAGACCGCCCTCCTGCAGCAGTACCAGCAGTACCAGCAGTCCCTCCAGGACTCACTGCAGAAGCAGCAGAAGCAGCTGGAGCAGAAACAGCAGAAACAACAGAGCACCACCAACTCCAACTTCAAACCAAAAGAAGTGTCAGAGGTGAAGGACGAACCCAACAAAGGCTCTTCAACAGAAAGCACAAAAGAAGAACCGAAAACTGAAACCAAAAGTTCCATGGATTTAACAGATACTTTTATCGTCCCGTCCGTCAAGCATGAGTTTATATGCAGAAAGTGCCAGATGATTTTTGCTGACGAAGATTCTGTGGTGCGTCATCAGAAGTCCTTCTGTTACTTCGGACATCCTTTTACCGACCCGCAAGAGACAGTGCTTCGCAAAGCGGTCAGCAACTACACGTGCGCTGCCTGCAACGTGGTTCTTAATGGGAAAGAAGCACTTGGCCAACATCTTCAGTCGAGCTTGCACAAAGAGAAAACAATCAAACAAGCAATGAGAAATGCCAAAGAGCATACTAGATTATTACCTCACACTGTCTGCTCCCCTACTCCTAACACCACATCTACCTCGCAGTCTGCAGCTTCTTCTAATAACACCTTTCCTCATCTCTCTCGCTTGTCCATGAAGTCCTGGCCAAATGTCCTGTTCCAGGCCACCACAGCCCGGAAAGCTGCTTCCTCCTCCTCCCCGTCTGCCTCTCCCCCCCCTCCCCTGTCCTCACCTTCAACGGTTACCTCAACTTCCTGCAGCACCTCAGGGGTTCCAACCTCACTACCCACCGAGAGTTGTTCAGATGAGTCTGACAATGAGCTAAGCCACAAGCTGGAAGACTTAGATAACGCGTTGGAAGTCAAGGCAAAGCAGGCCTCTGGCCTGGACGCCAGCTTCAGTAGTATAAGAATGGATATGTTCAGTGTGTAGGAGTGACAAAAGGATCCCTTGCTTAAAGAAAAAATAAGACTTTTTAAACTGCAGTTCCAAAGTTTCTCTTAACCCAAAAAATTACAGTACCAAATGATTGACTCAGGATTGTTTTTCCCATATTGATATGCTGGCAAGATATTGATTGATTTTTGTTATGGACAGAACTGTTGCAGATGCTTGACTGAGCTTATATTGTATACAAAACATGGAGTAGGAAAAAATCCCACAAGTCCCTCGAGGGCTTGTTTCAAGCCAAAAACTCTCACGATAGCAAATTGCACCTCAGCTGGATTGTTTTCCAAATGCTAGCATGTACTGTATGGGATGACGATCCAGAACCCTCAAAGAGAATCTCTCTTAGTTTAGATAGGTGTAATTCAGTAGCTTTAAATTCTCAGGTCAGAACATAACATTTCTCATTTGTTAAAGCAGCAAAAGCCTGGGTACACTTGGCTTATAACCAAAACATGTCAAGCTTTATCGGACGCATTTCCTTGATGTGTATAGAGTACCAAGAGACAATATTACTGTTACAATGGACAATGTGCATATCCTTTTAGTTTTGCCCTACAAAGACAGTATGGTTTTGCCACTGAGGGAATTTGAATGGTGGACTTTATGTGTATGATGCCCCTGTGTTTGCCAGTTTGTATTCCAACAAGCTGTATCCTTAATTTCTTGTAGTATATACTAATCTGTGCCAACTCTTACCTTCTCACCTTACCTCTGCTCACGCCCTTTTCTCAAGAGGTAATAACTCTAGTTTTGATAGACTCTTGAATTATGTGAATATAACATTTTTCATTTGTGAATTGCTGTACTGTTACGGTACCTGCTTGTGTCTGGACTATAGTGCACTTATTTTGTTTGATTTGTCTTTTTATTATTGAGTAGGCCATTTGTTAATTTAATAGATTTTTGTTTATATGTCTGTATGTAAGTTTGTGTTTAATTATTATTTGTGTCTATTGCAGCAGCATATTGGTCCACATTTGTTACAAGATTGATGCCTAACAATCTAGAAACCTATTTAATAATTGGTGCATCCAAGAAAGCAGTACTGTATACTTGAAACTGTTAAGGTACAAGTTGGTCACGATGTTAAAATATGATCATGCTTTACATTTACAAATATGCTGCTTCAAAAGGAGGACAACAGCATTTGCGTTGTATATTCAGACATGTTCATGATGTAGTCCAAACAGTGTTACATCCATACGCTGCCATTAGGTTGACGTCCTCCCACAAATTCTCTGGGCACTTGATCTACACTTTTCAGTTTTCCACATTTAGTGATTTCAACATTGCTAAGTATTACCTTACAAGGTTTGCTGCTACTGTGTAATGTTTTTTTGCTTGCCATAAATTCTCTATACTTTGTGTCAGACAAGATCCTGATCCATTCATTGCTTTGCTTTGCTCTTTTCCGTTTCTTTTCTTTCTTTTATTTTACTGTGGAACTAAGAATGTGAAAGCTGTCAAAGGGTGTTCTGTTTTTTACGAATCACTTTCTAGTTTAGTAATTGAAACCAATGTGATTCATTCCAAAGTAACAGAAGGCTATTTGTATGAAAGAAAAGGCTTGTGAACAAAGAAAGCTAAGCTGTTGTACATATTTGTAGTTGGCTGTGCATGGTACAAATTTATTAATATGAAGAAATGCAAAAATGTATTGCTTTTGGTATTTCCTATTCTGAGATGAGCAAGTAGCATGTAATGCAACTGTTTGACAGGTTAAATCAAATCATGCTTAGTTATTGTTTCAAACAATGACATCAAATATCATTTCCGTATGTTTTATTATTGTATTTTTTATTTTAACGCAAAATGCCAGTTTTATTTTTCTGTGTGAGCTTTCTAAATGTCATTATTTGGATTTTGAGTATTTTAACACTTTCTTTAATCCTGAAGACACTTTTTGATTGTGTTTCATAAGAGACATCCTGGCCTCCCAAGGTGCAATTCTGCCATTGTACAAACATGACTGTCCTGATCCCAAAGGCTTTCTCTACTCTGGCGTTTTGCCTTTCCCACTTTGTGGCTCAGCATTCAAAGACTGAACTGTCAGCTAGCATCATGTGCTAAGATGCTAGTGTCCGACAGTACGCTTTCCACACCAAGGACTGGTAAAAGCTAACAAACCAACAAAGAGGATGGTCCAACAATATACTGTACATAGATATTGCAACTGCACAGCAGCCAAAAAGAAAAAAAAAAACTTTTGGAAAAAAAAAAAAAAAAAAGGATGGATTGTGTCATGTTTTATGGGGACAGCCTTCAAAAGGTTGAAAGTGGAATTGTTCTTCTGGATGTCAAAGGGATTTTCATGGCGCAATCATATCCTCCACAATATGTACTCTTCAACATCTGGGTTACATAGGAAATGCACCCTGAGGTTTTAATAAGAAGAAGCCCCTATGGCTAAAACTTTAAATAAACTAAACCAAAAATGTTATTGATGTTTTATATATAGAGAGTAGTTGCATTAGTTTTTGTTACTGTACTGTTTGAGGTCTCAACTGTACCGTACCACGGTAATAACATGGTTTTGAAACCTTTTTTTATTTTGTCACAGACCTGTTGTCATAGTTGAAATGACGTTTATTGTAGATGGTATTTGAACAACTTCTGGAAATAGTTCATCAAGTATGTTTGTTGCTCATTGTTGTGATACATTAAAAACTGTATCTGCAAACCAGCTCGACTCTCATCCATCTTTGTTTGTGTTCGATGCAAACTTTTAATACTGAATGAAAGATCACTTGAAATAATACAGGGAGTCAGACAGATGATCTGATTATAAAACACTTCACAATAACTACATTTTATAATTACCAAAAGTTGGAAAACTGCACCTGTCACCTCTGATAAACACAAGAGTTTTCCAGCACCGTTATTGGGGTTTCATGATAAGATTATGTAAAAACAATAAGAAAACAAAATATGAAAATGGGTTATTACCATGTACTTTCTTAAGTGCTACAAACAAATGTGACTTTACATTTGTGACAATTATAATTCATTATTTTTGGACTAAGCACTTCCTGTGATCTGTTTTCCAATACTCATATTCAGAGTTGATTAGGTTTAGCCCTAAAGCTATTTACAATAATCTGACTCTAAGCAGATGTATGGGATTATATATGGATGTTTATCAGATCAGGTGCACCCTTGTTTTTCTCTATTATCTCCGCCAACACATCACAACGCGGCGCGCATGAAAGCGGCGTGAAATGGAAGGCTTCTGACAATATATGACTATTGAATTAAAAAGGCCAAAGAACAGCAGACAGCCAGGCAGAGTGACCCTTCAGAGCCAAGGTCAACATATGCTGTCACATTAAAATGGTCGCTCCGGATCGGCACATGGCCACAATAGATCACAGTTCCTCCTCCCGTGTCAGGGTCAGGCGGCGGGACGCGTTCACAAGTCATTACACCTCCTAATGCAATCTACAAGGGCAGCACAAAGCGAGGAGAGACTCAGATCTGCTCGCAACACTATATATTATATTATTTTTCAGTTGTCTGCTCGTATGAAAGGATTATTTTAGCAGTTAATTTGATTCAGCGTTGCATTAACCTGAAGACATAATGAGATGTTCAGCTTCTAATAAATTGTGCCGTTATATAAGCTAAACCAATAATAATTAACTATGGATTTTTAGCATTAGAGACAATACTAACAACCTGTCAATGAACTATTCAGTAATATTCCAAGTATTGTGAAGTACATAAGTATACATGTATCCAAACTGTTTTCTGGTACATTTTGGGGTGTACAGTTACTTTACTAAAATCAAGGAAGTACATTACAATACTTGAACTGCCATTATCAAGAAAAATGATAAATAAATACAACTAGAAAATAAAAGTTTTATCTTGTAGTTTTACACAGTTTTATCACGCAACTGAATGTGAATATTTTCAGAATAAAGTACTTTGATTAATATGTTACAAATACATTTTAATGCAGGTATTAAAAGTCCCATCCCTGAATATAATGTACTATGATGTTCAGATCTGTCAGCACCGTAAATATAGAATAAAGGTTGTGTTTGGGTGATTTTTATTGGAGAAATTTGGTTTAACATCATGAGAAGTGTCCCTGCCCTCTTATCTTTTGGACTTTAAGGTGGAATTAAAGGATGGTTCAAGTGCACAGGATCATCCACCAGGTAAATGTGTCCACATGAATGACATTTATTTTGCGTCAATATAAAGTTAGCCCTGTCATGAAAATGCAGTAGTGCAATTTTTATCATACAAATACATAACTAGTTCAGTGACATTAAACAAATTGATCTTTCTACTGTCAAAAATACAATTTTGTCTTTAAATGTTCAACATTACACAGTTTTCTGATCTGTTATAATGTTTCCTCGTCAAAAACAAACATGGAGTTGTGTTTTGATTCATTCACACAAATCCTGCATATTTAGGCTGAGTTCTTCTCTCAGAAACACTCTACCTGGTGATGTCATGTGGTAAAACAGGAAGTGCTCCGCTATGTTTTTAAACTCCATAGACCTTCACTATATTGTTTGCAGTAGTTTGGATTTAGTTGTATAAATTATTATATATTGTTTTTTTGTTTTTTAGTTTTTCTTTCTTTCAGTTTTCGCTTTAACATTATTATATATTGTTTTTTTGTTTTGTTTTTCTTTCTTTCAGTTTTCGCTTTAAGGTGTGTACACTATAAAATGTTAATACTGTACATGTAAATTAGCCCTGGATGTTACACATCTATGTAAATTATACTTTACTTTTACTTTACATTTACCAGACCTTCACTATAATCATTTGGACAAAGACAAACTTCACTGATCCACACGGGAAATTATTTGGACACAGTAGCTCACACATCACAATAGATTATAATATAAATGTAAAAATATAAAAGGTAATAATAAATTCTAAATAAGTAGCAAAAATAGCATGAAAAAATGGTTCATATCCTCTCGACATAAACCATTATCAGTAATGACAGGTTGTCTTCCACAAATGAATGCTGTCACTGTGTCCTTGGGCAAGACACTTGACCCACCTCGCTCCTAGTGTCTGTATACACTGGTGTATGAATGTGTGTGTGAATGGGTGAGTGGCTCCTTGTTGTAAAGTGGAAAAGCTCTATATAAAAATGTGACCATTAACCACTTAGACATAGATAAAAAAAAATTACTCAAACATGAATGAAACAAAACAATATATTTTTGACAAGGCAACAATGCAACATGACTAAAGTCTCACGTGAGTTAATTTTGTGCAACATACGATCTTTAATGACAATAAAAATCAACCTCATAAGGCTGAAAATGTGTGTATGTGTTATTAAAACATCAAGGAACACAACACAATCCATCCGCGGCACATAAACAGCTGAACATGTCGCCTGTTTGCCTCTGTCCTTGATGTATGTGAGGAGTTCTCAGGGAGTCAGTGTTGTGCTGAACGTCCCTTTTCCTGTTCCTCGCCCTTAAAGTGGCGGCGGTGGGCGACGGCGCTCTCTCCCCGCTGCCATATTACGGGATTGAATTGCGTTTGACCTTTGCCGAGAACAATGGCTTTGAAGGCCTTTCATTTCTCCGGCCTTCTCAAAAACGCCCGTGCACCAAGCGCCTCCTCCATCTCACACGGCTGCGGTCGCACTCGCAAACAAAACTCATTCTGGTGCAGATTTGTTCGAGTCAACCAAAATAAACAGAGTCATTTTAGATGCGACTATATTGAGAATTTACCACAGCTCCGTCCTGGAATAAAACTGCTCGGAGAGAAGAGCTTTGGTTGCAGCACAGAGCGGTCCTGCCCTCAATGCACGATAAAAGGTTTACGGTAAATTCTAAATGGCGTTTTCTTCAGCCCATACATCACTCACCGCCATTAGGTTCCAGCGTGCGCCCTCCCAGCCACGACACCCCCCGATGATACAGTACAGAGGCTGAAGATCTGGCCTCTGAATAGCCTGCAGCCAATGGATTTTCTCTGGATAATACAATGTTTGGAACAGAAAGGCAAGGATTAGTCCAGACGGATACATCCAGCACCCCCCACATGCCCAATCTAATTAGACTCGAATCAGTTTAAGATGAAAGCAAGCCCCGGCATCACCGCACTAAATACTGGAATTAGTATTCGCCGCATGGGAATTCAATGATGGAGACTGAAAATCCAATCACATTCACTCCCAGTTTAGCCCCTCGTGCATCGGGCCCGGACAATGACGAAAACCAAAGAACAACAACAATCATTCGTCTGTCAATAGTTATCGAGCGGCCACATCACATCTGAGGCACTTACATATCGGCGTAACTATGTTGTCATCGTTTAACAAGGATAAACACCTTATAATCAAATATTTAGCCTCTTTCTGGTGTCTTCTGACTCTTCGGCGTTGGCCCCTAATGGACGACGGCCACAACATGAATGGGAAATGTGGATTAGAGACAATAATAAAACACATGGGCACATCTGCTTATTTACAGTAAGTTCATAGGTCTGTGAGTAATAGGGATTCCGGTCAATGTTTGTGTCGAGCTTTTATTTAGCAAGACAAGCTAACATGCTCGCGCGGTAATGTGAGACAATATTAAAACTGGTTCTATCCTCTGGGGCGGACTGATAAAAGCGAGTCTGCCGATCTGCACCATCGGTCCTTCCGACCGCCGATCAATCACCAACGTCCAATCCGAAACACGCGCACGAGACGGTGTAGTGTCTTGCCCAGCGACACCACAATAAAAAGGCCCAATTCTGTTTGCTTCTAAAATCAGATTTTCACATCACATTATCAGGAGTCTGTGATTAATGAGCTTTCAAAGTCCTGTTTTTGGGTTTGATTTTCAACAGCAAGTGTGAGAGCGACTAACATAAAACTAGCTAGCAAACCAGCTCGCTAGCTAGCATCATTTTCAATACGAGAGACTTGTTTAACAAACAAACCAGCTTTTTCTAGTCAAATTATGTCTAACCAAAGCTTCTGACAGAGCCATGCATTCAGTTAGCATCACAACAAGTATTAAGTTATAAGAGCGCCTTAAACACTTATTAATTATATAGTGTCTTGCCCAGCGACACCACAACAGTACGCACTAGACTCCCGCTAAAAAGGCCCAATTCTGTTTGCTTCTAAAATCAGATTTTCACATCACATTATCAGGAGTCTGTGATAAAGGAGCTTTCAAAGTCCTGTTTTTGGGTTTGATTTTCAACAGCGACTAACATAAAACTAGCTAGCTAACAAGCTCGCTAGCTAGCATAATTTTCAGTACAAGAGACTTGTTTACCGGCGCAAATCTGTCGTAGTTCCAAACAAACCAGCTTTTTCTAGTCAAATTATGTCTAACCAGAGCACGAAGGTGAGATGCTGTAGTGTCTTGCCCAGCGACACCACAACAATACGCACTAGACTCCCGCTAAAACGGCGCAATTCTGTTTGCTTCTAAAATCAGATTTTCACATCACATTATCAGGAGTCTGTGATAAATAAGCTTTCATAGTCCTGTTTTTGGGTTTGATTTTTAACAGCAAGTGTGAGAGCGGCTAGCATAAAACTAGCTAGCAAAAGCTCGCTAGCTAGCATCATTTTCAGTACAAGAGACTTGTTTACCGGCGCAAATCTGTTGTAGTTCCAAACAAACCAGCTTTTTCTGGTCAAATTATGTCTAACCAGAGCACAGGCGAGATGCTGTAGTGTCTTGCCCAGCGACACCACAACAGTACGCACTAGACTCCCGCTAAAAAGGCACAATTCTGTTTGCTTCTAAAATCAGATTTTCACATCACATTATCAGGAGTCTGTGATAAATGAGCTTTCATAGTCCTGTTTTTGGGTTTGATTTTCAACAGCGACTAACATAAAACTAGCTAGCAAACCAGCTCGCTAGCTAGCATCATTTTAAGTACGAGAGACTTGTTTACCGCCACAAATCTGTTGTACTTCCAAAAAAAAACAGCTTTTTCTGGTCAAATTATGTCTAACCAGAGCTTCTGATAGAGCAGTGCATTCAGTTAGCATCACAACAAGTATCTAACCAAGATGGAGAGGTCCTACAGTTAAAGGGTAAATTCAATATCTTTACTAATTTATTTTTCGCACTGAAATTCCAAGTTTCTATGAATATTTGTTTGTATAAATGTGTCCTTATTAGTTTGATGATGTCCCATGTAAGTTTATGCAGTCAGGAAAACTATTTTAAAACTGCAAAACAAGTGTGAGAGCGGCTAACATAAAACTAGCTAGCAAACCAGCTCGCTAGCTAGCATCATTTTATGTACGTGAGACTTGTTTACCGGCGCAAATCTGTCGTAGTTCCAAACAAACCAGCTTTTTCTAGTCAAATTATATCTAACCCGCGCTTCAGACAGAGCAGTGCATGCAGTTAGCATCACACCAAGTATTAAGTTATAAGAGCGCCTTAAAACCAGCTCGCTAGCTAGCATCATTTTAAGTACGAGAGACTTGTTTACCGCCGCAAATCTGTTGTAGTTCCAAAAAAAACTGCTTTTTCGGGTCAAATGATGTCTAACCAGAGCTTCAGACAGAGCAGTGCATTCAGTTAGCATCACAACAAGTATCTAACCAAGACGGAGAGGTCCTACAGTTAAAGGGTAAATTCAATATATAATTTTTGCACTGAAATTCCAAGTTTCTATGAATATTTGTTTGTATAAATGTGTCCTTATTAGTTTGATGATGTCCCATGTAAGTTTATGCAGTCAGGAAAACTATTTTAAAACTGCTAAAATGCAAACCATATTTCATTAGCGTCTGCCCGGTGATGAACGGCCCACACCAGAAATAACCGCAGCACCTGGAGCACATCCACAACCCGACGTCCTCCGCACCTGCGATCCATCCACGGCACATCCAAACTATTGTCCACAAATACTAAACATGAGCTCGTCGTTATTTATGAGCCGTCCGGGTCCAGGCTCCCGACTCGACCTGTTGTTTTTGTGCTAACAGGTGTAATGCAACTTACTCGCACTTTGTGGACAAGATGAATCCTTTGGTTTAAGGTGAGTAAATGGGGATGTAAATGGGAGCAGGGTGGTTTGGCCGAGTCAAGTAAAGCTATATGTTCTTGTTAAGGATTCACGTTTTAAATGGTTGTGCAGGAATGTTGCATGGGTTTAATTTACGGCCTGTTGCAGAACACGTGCATCATTTTGAGCTTTTATGCCACTAAATCCAAACTACTGCAGAATATTTGGTACTTGAAGTTGCGTAATAGCATTTTGAAGTAAGTAACAATAGTTTTACTTAGAAAATGAACTGAAAATGAACCATAATCACAACCTGCACAACTGGATTTCAGCGTTGAATCTGGCAACCCAAATGAGGACTCGTGCGTGGCTCATTTCTGATCATGTGGCCTTCATGGCAAATACTTTTATTATTATGAGTAAATCAGCATCTTCTTGTTTAGGACATTTTATTACTACAAATTCCACATATCGATCAAGAGAGATAAAAGCTCCGGAGTTTTACGATTGGTCACAGAATTCAAGT
>KN508973.1:2101-12345 GCA_000787155.1 Scartelaos histophorus
ATGCGGTAAAATAATCGTCTTTTTTTATAGCTGACATAGTTCAAAATCAGCGCTAATCTAATATGCAACGTTATGCAAACAGATCCTCTCCTGGTGGTTTGGCTTTCTTCAACAGTTGTAACTAATCATATTTGGTAAAAGAAATGTGTTTTTGTGTGGACTGGGAATGCAATACTAATCTTTTATAAGGAGGAGGGGTCAGTGCTTTGCTTGTGGGAGAATATGCGCAATTAAAGCCAGGTATGTGCAAACGTTAGCCAACATCATAACTTGGGAACTTTTTATGAATTTGTGATTGGTGATGGAGATTGGAGAGGACTTCGGTTCTGTCAGTCTACCCCAGGGCAGCTGTGGCTACCGTAGTATCTTACCATCAAGTGTGGACTGAAATGGACAAGTAAAGGGTCTTTGAAAGTCTGGAAAAAGAAATATAGAAGGAGTTGGGTTGTTAAAAGTGCCAAAAATCAGATAATAATCAATATTAAAACTAGCATCGAAACTAGATTCTCATTTGAAGAGATATCCATATTAAAAAGGCACAGTCAAAGGACAAAAATGAACCTTTCCTGAATGATCTCGAGCTGTATCCAAACAAGTATAAGAGCACAGACTATACGGCCATGAACCACTATGGAACCTACCTACATAACTGAGGAATTACAAAGAAATAATAAAAAAGTACTATGATTTAATGTTGAAAATCACATAATGTAGTCTAAATAAATATGTTTTATTATTGCGGTATAGGAATTCTTATTGAATTTCTCCTTACCGTGGACGAAAGGCACCGCAAATTCAAATAAGATTATCGCCCCTGTGGAAGATAGATTGGAAAAATAATATCTTAGTACAATAAAAAATGATCTTAGTCAAGATCATCCAGCTCATAAGAGGCCAGAATGTTCGGCACTCCAGTCTCGACAGCTCACACACGGACAAACATTGGGATCTGTTTGTTAGCGCAGCATCTCGTTAGCCACCCCGTCTGGCACTCCGCTGGACCGAGTTATCCATCGCCATGCCGACCCAAGAACGCCAAATGTTACTCAAACTCGCTCGCACGCTAACTGTCCTCTAAACACGTAATATATTAGCGGCCGCGGATAAGAGTGAGAAAAATCAATCTTCATTCTGCGAGGTGAGCCAGTGAATCACGCAGATTGCGAGGTTAATTACAGGTTAAACTGACCGGACAGCATTGCTCTAAGAAGTTGTTCTAAATTTGCCAGCTGTCGCACATTTAACAAGCTTCTAAATGCCAGTGGGAGGTCGAATTAACTGCCTGGAAGACATTTGTGCCAGGAGTTTAAACTACGGAGCAGCTAAATTGTCTGATAATTAGTCTGATCCCAAAAAAAAGAATTGGTAAGAGATCAGGGTTAGTGAAATCATGTATTCAAATTGATTATGATTGGAAGGGCATCTGCTGGGAAAAAAAAAAAAAAGTTAAATAATACCATAATAAAAATGCCAAATTGAAATGCAAGAGATCAGTATAGAGAAGTAAAAAATAAGTCAAAAAATAGTGAGATGAACTACAGCTTTTGCTATCGTGGCCTGTGTCATCAGAGGTATAATACTCCCTACAACACAAGCATAGCCAGGTTTAAATGAACAATACCACACTGCTTTGTGAGGGTATAAATTTAGCAAAATAATCAAAATTGACCCAACAAAAGGTCTCTACAACATTGGCAAAGATTAAAAGTGCGTTATGTAACTTTTGGGTTGGGGGAATGTTCCACAGTATGACATTAAACCTTTGTACTTTGCTTTTTTTAAATTGCAGTTAGTTTTATAGCTCCAAAATTCCTAGCAAAAATGGCCTTCCGATTGTTCGCTCGGTTGCCTCTCCACAGATCTGGCCTGTAACTTGGTCTAGTTAAATTAAACCAGAATAAAAATAGCAAATTGAAATGCAAGAAATCAGTAATAGAGAAGTAAAAAATATAAGTCCAAAAATAGTGAGATGAACTACAGCCTTTGTTATCTTGGCCTATGTCATCAAAGGTATAATACTCCCTACAACACAAGCATAGCCAGGCTTAAATGAACAAGACCACACTGCTTTGTGAGGGTATAAATTTAGCAAAATAATCAATAATCAATAATCAAAATTGACCCAACAAGATTAAAAGTGCGTTATGTAACTTTTTGGTTGGGGGAATGTTCCACAGTATGACATTAAACTTTTGTACTTTGCTTTTTTTTTAAATTGCCGTTAGTTTTATAGCTTCAAAATCCCTAGCAAAAATGGCATTCCGATTGTTCGCTCGGTTGCCTCTCCACAGATCTGACCTGTAACTTGGTCTAGTTTGGTCTCCACATATAAAGGTTTAACGGCCTACAAACAAAGCTATAACATCTCCATGGAGAAAAGCATTTGACGGACCCTTAACCAGAAAGTTACACAATGCACCTTCAAGTGCTACTCTCTATAAAAATCAGCATTAGCCATAAAAGAATCCATATAGGCCTACTTTTACTTACAGTACCAGCTTGTAACACTGTGTATAATTTAGTACTATAGTCCATAAAATGTGAAGAAGCTTGCATTGCTCTTCCTTGACATCAAACTCTCCAAATAGCTCACACGGCTGCCCTCTCCCTTCAAACCGAAAACCTGGAACTATACAGTAAGATAAAAATGACAATAAAATCATGCCAAAGACTATTGTAATGAAAACCCCCAAAGGGACAATTGCACTTTCTAAAGCGTCTTACTCTAAACTGCCTTTTACTAAGAGTCCACTGACACATAATATGGACTGCCTCCTCTGCAGCCTGGATTCCCAATAGGCTTTAACATTGTTTTATAGCCAGTCAATGGCCAATGACCTAATCGTTTATTATGCGGAGCTGACATTTCTGCTGGAATGGAGCGCACTACAATCCATACAAGAGCCGAGCGCACGCCGTTAAAAAGGCTATTGGCAGGTATGGCTTTTATTTAAAACGCAGCATTTTATATTTTTGCTCTTTTTTTTTTTTTTTTTTTTTTTTATTTTTTTTTGCTTCACTGTATTGAAGAAGTATGGTGCCTGGAGCGGTGATGGTTTTCTGTTCTGTTTTATGCTTTTTTAGAGGTAACAGCTGTACCTTTTTAGTAACGCCAAGAGACATTATGTACAATCAACTTATTCATGGATTTTTTTTCCCCCTAGTGAAGTTAGCTTCTTCAGAGTGCACAAAAACGCTAAATTCTCTCCATTCTGACAATTGAAGTAGACACACTTTCGCCAGATTTCAGATTATTACCGAAATTCAATTACCTCAAAGAATATATAGTGTTAAAGTTGAAGTATCCACTTTTTACACCGTGAAAGGAGCTTTTGCTTTTGCACATCAAATATTCTCATGCAAGAATTTCTGGGCAGCTTTTTTTAGACATTGCACAGGCTCTTTTCTTTCCCAAAAAAAAAAAAGATTTAGCAATGTATAAGGCAGTTCATTCCAGGTTTGGAATTGCTTAAAAAAATGTATAATTAGATGTAGACAGTACGGAGCAATCTTCGATGAAAAATAGCATTTACAGTATTTACCAGAATAAAGTCCCTCCAAAGCTGTCATCTCTAAGCATTAAAAAATACTGTTTGCATTTTACCCAAACTGTTGCATCACAAGTAAAAATCTGACCTTTTGAGTTATTTTAAAGTCTGTAAATCATCACCTTTATGGAGTTAAAATTGTATTCACAACAAATACGTAGCTCTAATAACGTAGCATTTACTTTTCCCAAGTGCTTCATTTGTTTATTTCTCATTGTTTAATCTTGTTTCTGACAGCAAACGGATCAATGCCTAAATGCCTCATTGGAAAAAGTGATGTAGTTTAGTTTTCCAAAAGTATTTTACGTTAAGAAATGTGAAATACCTATCCTAAAGTGATTTAAAAGGAAATTAAAGCTACAAAAATGCATGTGTTTTTAGGGTTCATTTCAAATTACAATGCACGGCTGATAAAACAACAATGTAAAACTTGTCAAAAACTATTAAAAAGCACTTCTAAAAAACATATCCACTTGACGTTTCCCTCATTTTTTCAATGCCTCATACCGTAAGTGTCCAATGCAACACAACAAACTCCATTAGAAAAGCAGACAGAACCACAATTACGAACTAATGTACGTTAAATGGCCATCTCGCACACGCCTACTCCAAAATGAAAAAATAAAAAACTCCACTAGACAATTAATGAAGCCCTGAATAAGATTAATCACTATGCGCCGAGTTTGCATGTGTGCGCGTGACTCAGAGTGGCTAATAGGTCCGAGATGGAACAAACAATGCCAAGTTGGATGGGCCGGACAATAGATCATTTGCACAGAGGGCTGAGCCTATTGACGCGGAGATGGGCTGATGTGAAGACGTCTGAGAAAGAATGGACGACCACGCCTCTGTGTCTGAGAATAATGGATATGAAGACAAAGTGAAATATAATGATACAAAAGGATGTAAGGTCAGCATACATTACAAGCAAAAACATTTCAAGGCATCTTTTTGATTTGTATAATTCTGCTTTTGTTTTGTCTCGTCGAGATACTTTTAAAATCTGCATAATACAAATGTTGATTGTAATTAAAGGGAATTCATAATTGATGTCATTGGTATGTAACAAGTTAAAGGGCTCATATTACCTTATTTTCTGAGCTATATTATAATATTTCTTTATTAAAAACATACCTGAAGATGTGTTTTGTTTAATTTACACATGTTTAACACACAAATCCTGCATATTTAGGCTGAATTCTTCAAAGGTAAAACACTTGAAATGCTATGCAGCAATACAGGAAGTGCTCCACTGTGTTTTTAAATGCCGTACACCTTCACTAGGATAATTTGGATAATTTCAACCTCATGGCATTCTCTGCTCAACAAAAGGTAAAAGGTGTGGATGGAAAAGTACTGCTTCATGACGCACAAAATGGAACAGAGCATTTTGAGCTTTAGAGACAGACTAATGATGCGGGGTTACTTAAAAATGTGTGAATGAAACAAAACACAACTTCAACTTGTTTTTGATGAGATAACAGCATTATAACATGACTTACAGCTCACAAAAATCAATTTTGCGTAATATTGGACCATTAATCTAACTCACTATGTTTAGTTTGTATTGACAAATATAGAGATGAAGCAATAAGCAGAAATACTGAGTGTTGTGTCCAAAATGGAAGGGCATCTTGCATAAAATTAACACAATTTATCCCTCATGGACCAGGATGTGTATGTGATGACCCTACTAAAGGTCACAGGTTATATTCATGGGTTTCAGCTTCCTGTTATATGCAAAAGACACCATATTTTCTTTTAAATCATTAAATCACAAAGCTTTCACACAGAAATGTCAACACTACAGACACCTCTTCTCATATTATAAACAAGAAGCAATACAAAGTATGACAGCAGTAATGCACAAATGGTTTCTTACAGTGTGGACAATAAAGTGGTACCTCAATGAACCTGATTTTACCACGTCTTAAAACGCTCTTGTTGGCTTTTAGAGAACATTTTGTGCTATGCTGAATGTGCAGACTGTTCCTTTGTATAACAGGCAATTGACCATAATCATAAGCCATTTTGAGCAGCGCCTTCTGATCTGCAAAAGTAAAACTAAAGGACCTGGTTCAAACCACATCATTTTCTTCAATATCCCCTTTGGACTGGAACAAAAGGAAATCAATATTATGGTGCAGTGTATAGTGTGCGAACTGTACCATCTCCTGCTTGAGTTATTAGCAGCAATAGTGAAATTGATTTTCTTTATGACTTAAGGATTGTTCATCAGTAAATGGTTGTAAGTGTTCCTTTTATCAATAATGCCATTTGTAAGTTGGAATGACAAATTTGATTTAATTTATATACTTTATTATCATGAAGCTATGCTTGGTAAATAATGTAAGCTGAGACGCAAGTACTGATTTGAATTTGATGTCCAGTCATGAGTGAAAGTCCCATGAAACAAAGAAAACTTTAGTATTTCGAGGCAGCTTAAGGACACAACAGTACATACAATAGATCAAGCACCTACTATATCCCAAATGAGTGACTGCCATTCAACTACATTCATTTAATTACATATTTTAGCTTACTTTCTGTTTGTTAGGAGGGACGGGTTTTGATGAAAACTACTATATTAGTTTTTGGCAGATTTCTTATTGGCCACAAGACAATAAGCTGAAAAGTGCACTGTTTTGCCTCCAATGTTCCAAACTATGCCACTAATGAAACTTATAAAACTCCATGGAGACAAGGAGATGACACTCCCAAGTTACAGCTCATATCTGTGAAGTTTAATGTCATATTGTGCACTGTTCCAGGCAAAGCAATAACATCCCTTTTACCAGAAAGGTTACGTAGTGCACCTTTAAAGCTGAGAATATCACAAGTAAGAAATAACAAGAATCACCAAAATCTATAATAAACAGAATCTTCAAACCATTGTTCTGACGATGCAATGATGGATAAATATTCCCCTCCCAGTCCTGAACACACATGTTACCGTCCCCTCTTGTTCATTCCCTTTTTATTCCCTTTCTATAAAATCCTCATAAATAAAATAGTTATTGACTCAGCACTCACGCACAGACACACAGGCACTGGATCGACCCCCGTCCCCAAAGCTCCACCGTGCAGCGCTGTGCTACTCTGTTGCCTAGTAACCAGGTAGAGTTTCTAGTAAAAAAAAAACAACACCTTTCTTTCTTCGCTCATACCCTTCCACTGTCCAAAGACTTCCTTCCAATTCGTTACAAGCCATCTCCCAAACTTAAAAACGCCTTTCCGTCACACTCTTAGAAACAGAGAAACAAACAAGGCTATTCTTAACCCCCGACGCAAAAATATGAGTGCTAGAGTACAGCCAAAGAACATAAGACACTGCGGAGTGCTGAGTGGAGAGGGGGAGATGGAGGGAGATGTGGGGAGAGGAAGTAGGCTGCAGTTAGTGTGGTCTCCGAGGAGCTAGCTAAGTATCAGGCTGTATCCATTATACACTACGGCTGTAAGAGCATCAAGTCCACTTACAGACACTCGCGCTCTGACCACAGGGGGCATGTCAGGAGGAGTGTCTACACGTCCATGGCTTTGGATACCGCGTTTGTGGTCGTGGTGTTCGCAACTAATCAAACCGAGGCTAGTGAAACTTAAAGGTGCAGTGTGTAACTTTTTTAACTGATTGTTGGATCTGCTGCATGGAGAAGTTATTGCTATGGCTGGAATTTTACACAGTATGGCATTAGAAGATGATGATTAAAAGATTGTGTAGCTTTTCTGGCGGAGGGTCCATCTCCGTGATGTTATTGCTTTGTCAGGAATGTTTCAGAGTATGGTATTATAAGGATAAGGAGTATAAGGAGGTTTGGGTTTTTTGACATGAATCTGTATGGCATCGCTGTCAGCAGTGTCATGCATAAACACTGACTTACCCCTGACAGTGTCTTGTGAGCCGAGTTCTTGCCCGGTTTTGGTGTGGATGAAAATAGTCCAGCAAGTTGGCCGAGGTCACAAAAATAAGGCGTTTTTCTTCTCAAAACAATATGTGTCCAAAGAGTGATACATTTGCATCACAAAACCATTGTCAACAAAAAAGTCAGACCTCATAATAGCTTGGCACTATTTTCTCTCTGTTCGTATCACTGCGCAGTCGCCAGGTGACAGAGGCGCACAAATACGAATTTTTTTTCAGTGGTTTGGCAGTGTTCAGACCGTTGACGCCGCAATGAAAGAGAGCTAACGGGAGAGCTAACTTAAGTGCTAGAGCGATAAGTATATAAGCTTGTGTAAGTTACCGGTGTCATAGTCAGACATGTTGCCGTTAACTTTCCGAGCAGAAAACACAATGAAACAGGAGCGGCTTCAACTGGCGGCGGCGCACAGTGGTATAAACAGAGAGAAAATAGCGCCAAGCGACTATGGGGTCTGACTTTTTTCTCTTTTCTTTTTCTCCGTTTGAGACCATACAGATTCATGTCAAAAAACCAGAGCTATCCCTTTAAACCTTTCTTCATCATGACACAACCCGACCAAGTTGCAGGTCAGGTCTGTGGAGAGGCGACCGTGCTCACAGTCAAAATGCCTGTTTTTCTAGGTATTTTCAGAGCTATAAAGCCACGTGTAATTTAATAAATGCAATGTAGATCAGTTTAATGTCATAGTGTGGAACCCTGCAGGCAAAGCAATTACATGTTCATAGAAACAAGCAGGTGACGGACATTTATTTCTTTGGTTTAATTAGCAGGGACGGCGTAAATTAATCAACGCCCAACCCAAAGGTTACATAGTGCACTTTTAAGCATATCTATCTTCAGTTACGCTTTAATTGCAGAAGAATTACATTGAAAAACATGCATTCTTAGAGTGAACGGGGCCATCACACCCTTTCTTTAGATACTTTGCACTGGCATCAAGCAAGGAGTTTTATGCATGTATTTCTATTGCCAGAATGTTCATTAGTTACCGTGGCAACACAAGGCATAAGAGTTACAAGAGTTGTAAAAGAATGGTTTGAAAACTCAAGAAAGTAGAAAACAGATTTTAACCACACACTTTCATGAGCCTGTGATCGATACAGCATTCATGGTCCTGTTTGGGATTTTGATTTCCAACAAAAAGGTGAGAGTGAGATTGGGACTGTAATTTTATGTTTAACAGACTGTTGTAGCTCCAACTAAAACAGCTACTGAGACTGTTTTAAAATGAAGTTCACCCTAACTAGCCTCAGACAGAACATTGCTTACAGTTAGCGTCACGTCCCCAGTGAATGTTAATGGCATCGGCAGCAAAGTATCACTAACTTTGCCTGATGGCTCTAGTCTCCGTGTAGAGGGATGAGATTAATGCCATTCTGTGGAGCACTGACAAAGCAATAACATCTACATTAAGGGCGTATCCTCCATCATAAAAGTTACATGGGGAACCTTAAGTATAGATAAAACCATGCCCTGTTCTCAGTTATTGTCAGTCAAACTAATCACCTCAAGGTTTTTTTTTTTTTAACATACAAATGAACTCTCTTTCCCCTCCTTTGTCCTGTCATTTTAAGTACGTATAGAAACCAGACTGCATAAAGAAACGGACTAAGGGAGTGTGACCACCCATTGTGTTCGCCTCCGGTCAAATTCCACATAAACAGGAATTGATTTATGGACAAAATAGTGAAATAAAAACAGCAGGATAATGTAGAGTGGGTTAAAGACCAAAATAAGGAGCCTATTACCAGACAGGGGCAACGTTTTTTCAATACAAAGTGAAATGGAGCCGGATTTGATGGAGCCGGAAGCGCTCGGAACATTCGGAACGTTCGTCCTTTGGAACATGGTGGCTCGGAGATTAGTTATGTCCATTTAAATATAGTATATAGTCTATGTTTGCATCTAGGCTCATATCAACCACAGCAGCAGAACCATCGGCCACTTCAACTTGTCAATTTTCTTCTCTTCATCGCCTCAAGTGCACATTGTAAGTGCACTAAAGCTCACCCAAATGAAACTGTGAAAAATGCGCCTTCCAATATTTATGTATCACCTAGTAACATGGCTGGCTCTCACTTCAGCCATGACTGTACGACTCAGAGAGATGCTACCTGCAGGGAGTTCGAGAGTTTGCGTTTTATAAAGTGTTAATTGCACCTCACTTATTTGTCGTTCTGATTGAATGAATTAGTTTACAATTAAAAGATGTTTAAAGTGACAACTAAACGTGGAGGATCAGCCTTCAGAACGGTTGGCGCAGTGAATAACGAGAAGCGTCTCATAGGATTTCAGCAGATTTCAGGATCTCCCGGGGACGGGGATAGTTGTACCGATCAGGTATAAGTGGATGTCCGGCTGCTGAAGTTTGAGACGTTTCTTCTTGTCATTTACGAACCCACGGGAATTTAACGCACACGGGTCATTAAGACGTATCCCGCTCACTAAGTCAACTGTTAATAAACCAGACGCCAACATTTCGAAAGACAATTGGGGCCATTTTACAGAAGTTGGTGTAGTTAACGTTGTAAAATCAAGCATTACAGATGTTTTACAAGCTAGAAAAGCAAGCTTGAAAAACACATGCATTCCAAGAGTGAGCGGACACGCCTCTCCACAGATCTGACCTCTAACTTGTGGTTTTCTTGCCTTCATGGGTAAAGATCATTTAATTTTTTTAACAATTGGAATTTTAATTTACAATGAATTTGAGATATAGTTTGTTTAAAATGCTTTTTTTTAGCAGTGAACTCGTCTTGGCCATCTATGCCTGTCC
>JACN01040527.1:0-18455 GCA_000787155.1 Scartelaos histophorus
AATTGAATTGAATTGAAAAGGGCCCATATTTTGCAATTTTCCCGATCTATGCTATAACATTGTTTCAACACCCTTCATTAGAATAATCTGCATAATTTCAACATTGTAGTTACCAATCTCAACTGCACTAAGGGTAAAATGACCACTTCATGTCATCACAAGGTGGAACAGAACATTTGACCTTTGGAGATGTAGACAGACTATTACTGTAATAAAAGGTTACTTAAACATGTGTGAATGAAACAAAACGGGTGTGTTTTTGATGAGTTAACAGGATAAAGACAGTTTAAATCTCACTAGTGTTAATTTCGCTTAATATAGAACCTTTAATATTTAAGGCAAAAGCAACTGCATCTCCATGGAGACAAGCAGGTGCATGCAGTACTTTAATAAAGCATACGTTAACCTTAAATTCTCACTTACCATGACATAGCCCACATACAATACAGCACCGGCTTTATTTCAGTTATAGGACTTGTCAGGGCATAGTGTAAAATGCGTTTCTGTGCCTGATCTCTCTATGGCAGTAGCAGCAGACCTGTGGAGAGGGCTGAGGGCTTTAGTGGCACATCCTTAATAAAGAGTGCCCCTCCCGGAGAGCTGGTTCTGTTACAGAGAGAGGGGGCTGGAGGTTTGGGCCTGTGTATAGCACTAACACCGGCTCCTCTGCTGCTCGCTGTGGGAGTGCAGAGTGATGGATTAGGCCTGAACACTGTCCCCGGTTTAATGGCACGTCCACGCAGCCTGAGGAGATGGTTTTAATCATATTTGCCTCCTCATTACCCTCCCGTCTGCTGCGTAAGAGCCACTGTGGGGGAACTGAAGCAGCCAAGTGCACCCACACTAGAACAATGTACAGGACAGGTGCAGTAGAGCTGCTCCAAACTTACACGTAGCAAATATAATAGCAATATTTCAACATAATAAGCAGTTTTCGGATTGGTTTGTAGCGTTGTCACAGTGCATTCTGACCTTGGCAAGAGTAGACATCTGGGCACTTTTCCAGAACTGGAAATCTGGTCTGTATTTTACATAAAACTTACTGGGCCTAATCTTGGCCCTGACCTTAGCTTTAGCGCAGGTGTGGAGCTTTAAACAAGAGGTGTGCTGTGCCTGAATCTCGGGTGGAGTGGAGTAAACTGAGGGTGCGGTGTGGTCATGGTGTGGTCATGGTGTGGTCATGGTGTGGTCATGGTGTGGTCATGGTGTGGTCATGGTGTGGCATTGCTAGAATTGCAAAAATAAGTATCAAACTAAGTCCACTGAAAAACAACATGCAACGTGCACAAGACTTCTTTTATTTGGAAATATATTAGGATGATAAATGCTTAACATTCATAACATGTCCGAATGGCCTCCCACAGCAGAGCACAGCCCCTCGCCCACTTCCTATATCGGCTTAGCGCTGCTCTATAGTTTGGTTTGATCTGGAACTGTCCAAAAGCTGCTCATTCACACGAAGCCGTTTACAGAATTGTCTTAAAGTGTGTTTTCTTACCTTGTCTGCGGTCCTATGTCAGATTTCCTTACATTCTCGTACCCTTTCTGTCATCAGCTCCATTTCATTTCATGACCAAACTATTCCCACTGTGCTGCTTTGGTTAGTATATATATTTTAAATTTATATTACACAAGAGAAAACTCAATACGCCCAAGTAACCAAACATTTCAACTTTCTCCTTACCAAGTGAAGAATTCAATAGAAAAAATAAATATCATGCCAAAAAGTTTTTTTCTTCTTTTACAGGTAATATCCATTATCTATATACATGTACATTGTTACTATACTGGTAAACTACAAGCCTCCGATGGCTTTTTCAAGAGGCACTTAAAGTATTCTTAAAGTATTGCTTAGTTTAGCTTGATTGAGGAAGACGATATTGTGACAGATAAGCTCATCATAAGTAGGATTTCAACTACAAATGTTCTGACTTTTTACTATACTTAACCACTACTACTATACACTGTCATATCTAAACAGTCATTTGCTTTTAGCCACTGAGTAGAAGAGAATAATTAAACTTTTGTTTTTGTGTTTTTTTGTGTGTGCAATTTCAAGTAGCAGCATGACTCTTTCCAGCTCTTTCTTCATTCACACTTACGCAGCCTGTTGCCGTGAGCAATGTGGGGGGGCTAATTTGATTTTGAGAAACTCTGTTAATGACAATGTTGTAATGGCTTTCAGCTATTATTGAACTGACTTTGCACCGCCATGTTAGTTTATACAAAATAGCATTTGCTTAAAAGCCTCTGTGCTTTGGGTGAGGTGGCAAACTTTTAGTGCCGTAAATGCAATTGAGTTTCACCAGACGCAGTGGGGACACTTTCAAGTATTTTTGGATTTAATCAAGTGCTAATAAATGTTTTCAGTGCACAGGTGTTGCTATTGTTTAGTATCGGAAGTGGGAAAAACAAAAAAGCGGTTGCATATTTATTCCTACAATAGCCATTACGAAACATGAAGTATGTAATTGTAATTCATTTAAAGTTGAAGTAAAATTACTGATACACTGACATCACTTTGTTGTTCTACATGTATCTCTATCCAAGGATTGTTCAACAGTTACTATGGCGACACAATACACACATTAGCAAAAACTGGTCTGAAAACTCAAGAAAAAATACAAAATAAATTTAAACAGATTCAGGATTTAACAAAAAAGGAGAGTGTATGCTAGCTAGCTTGTGACATTAATTTCGTGAGTGAGACTTTTTTAACAGCACAGATCATCTCATCTGTTGTAGTTCGAGTTAAGTCAGCTTTCTCTGGTCAGATTGTGTTAAAATAAAGCTCAGATTAAAGTCTAACAGGGAAGTGCGTTCAGTTAGCTTCACACCCCTAGAGAGTATGGAAGACTTCGGCTGCCAAGTATCAATAGTTTACAGGTTGCACTTATTTAAGGCACTGGACCTTTGCCCATCACTCCTCCTTATAAAAACAATGAGGACTGGGCCAGGTACAAGGGAACATTTGTTGAATTTGCTGAATGTCTCTGCCAAGACTTCACTCCCGTCTCCCACTCTCATCTGTCCGGTTAAATAATCTGAATACTACCTTACATTTGTGTTGCACCTTTCGTACACTTATAGAAGATCTAGTTTGGTTTCAGCTTCCTGTTTAAGCATGAGGAATTACCCCTGGTGCAAGTAACAATGTAAAACTAAATCTTACATATTTTGTATGGGGAAAAGTCCTCAAAATGTTGCGTATAATTGGAAAACGAAACATGAATATGAAACATTGTTAAAATGTAATGTTATTTAAACTGTTAGACTAAATACAGTAGATTGATAATGTACAACCAGTGGTCACTCCCTTCTGTCCCATTTATGTTTTGCATTCTAAGCTGAAATGATGGGAATGTGTATTAAGATGGGGAAGTATTACTGAGAAATGTGTACATATTTTTGTAAAATGTTAAAACTCATAAACAAAGACAAAAAAGATTAAAAAAAAACAAAAAAAACAGTTTTCAAAAACCACACTAGGAAAAAAGTAAGAGTATCTATAGTATCAATACAATGGAGATATGACATAACAAGTGTATCTGTATATTTCACCTTGTATTTCTTCAGTCAGATATAACTTATGCTGCTATAGTGTGTCCACCGTGAGTCTATTAACTGGGTGTCCTTCTGTGTGTGAATACCCACATTAAACTGCATGAGGCTGGCTTGTCTAGAGGGAGGTCCTACATGTGCTTCTGCAGTCAATAATGTGTGCGTCTGTATCTGGAGCCAGAGGAGCTGTCCTTGGTGCTGAATCAGACATTCAGGCTGCAGCCACCGGAGCTGTGTCCCAGCCCTGAGGCGCTGCGCCGGGTGTCGGCTTTTCTCACACTGTTCCACAAACTCCACACTCTGTAAACTTCACATTTGAAACATAGACCCTAAAATGGACAGTTCTTTGTTTGGTTTGAATAGCGCCGGCTCTCATCTTATGTCGCACGCATGTCGAGCTATTGGCTAGAATTTTAATGGTGCCTATATAAATATTTCTCTCAGTCTAATTTAATATGGTTTCAATATTCAGAAGTTAAAGATTTTTTCTTTGCCTCTCCTGACAACTTGAGTCTGAAATGCTTGGGAGAGTAACATTGACAGACAGCATATGTTAAAGGTGGATTCTCCTTAAAGCACAACTATAGTATGAGGCGTTTTAGAGCATTTCTGGTGTTTCTAGTGCATCACATTTTAAGTATATTTAGCTTTTTAAATGTGGGTGGTAACAATGAATTGGTACTTGGGTTTTCGATTCATTTTTGAGTTTTGATTCATTAATATCACTATGTTATATTTATATGACATGAATATGAGTATTTGCCTATTCACAAAGATTAAATGTAAGAAAAAGCAAAAACATGTTTAATTGCTAATCCTAAACACATAATTACGTACTTACACAAATGTTAGTGGAATTAATAAAATCGCCACATATGTAAATGAGTATGTCACACTAATTTATGAAAGAAACAAAGAATATTTTCAGTAAGAGCTGCACGTGTTGTTTGCATATAGACCCAATCTAATATAAACAGTCCACATTTTTCTTCACCGGCGTTTTAATCTCTGCACCTCTGGCACAAGCTCTTGACCTACCTCGTGTAATTGCAAAAGATGACGCTAAATTAAACATAGAAAATGCACAATTATAGAAAATGGAAATCCCACAGTACCGAGGGCTGGTAGCGAATCATGATGATGGCGATGAAGAGAAAAAACATGGCGTCACCTCCGTTCTTTCTTTGTCCGATCTCCAGGTGGCTGCCACGATAGATCCGTCCTAAGTGAAGGTCATTTTGAGCCCTGTCAGTTTAGAGGAGCACTTTTGTCATCTGTACTCACCTCACTTCCTGCGGGGCAGACGGATCAGAGACGGAGAAGAAAAGACAATCTTGATGCAGTCTGATGTTTGGACATTTATTGAATATGCCTAAACTGATTTGAACGTTAAATTTAAAAGCTTTTCTCTTATCTGGACATCAGCATAATAGGACTCTCTGTGGTCAGTCTGGAGTTCTGCACAAAAGAAGCATTATCTTATCTTTGCATTGCCTTTATTTGTTATTAAATCCATATAAGACGTCTACTTTTCTGATGGAGTTTTTTGCTTTGGGTTAGATGTTCCACTGTATGGCATTAAAGGGCCCATATTACACTTTTTTTATCTAATTTATAATGTTGTTTCCTCATCAGAAGGTTTTTTTTTTCATTCACACGTTTAAAACACTGCATTTTTACGCTTAAGTTCTCTTCTCTGAGTTCTTCTCTCAAATTATAAATACTGTTCCACCTTGAGATTTCATGTGGTAATGCAAAAAGTGCTGTTTTTAAACTCCGTACACCTTCACTAGAATCATCTGGATAATTTCAGGTCAGAAATGGTCAATCTTTACTGAAAAAAGAGCAAAAGGAAACTATTAACCTGAAACATCACAAAGTGGAACAAAGCGTTTTGAGCTTTTGAAATGTAGACAGACTAAAAATACAAAGGTTACATATATGTTTTAATTGAGGTAACAGCATATAACATGGCTTACAGCTTACAATAGTAAATGCTGTGTAATATGGGACCTTGAAACTTATCTGTCACCAGGCCAAGTTACAAGAGCAAGTCCACTGTACATTAATGTTAGCTTACCTGTTTTTCCCTATAATTATGTTGAATGTGCTTATCTCTCAAGCCCACATAAAATGCTGGTTAAATAGGTCTGTCGTCCCTATGGCCACACATGATGGCAGATGACCTCACTCTCCAACTCTAATGTCCAATTAAGAACCACGAGCTGGGAGAAGAGCACTGCACCAGGCCAGGGCTCCCAGAGGACTGCCACTGCATTTAACTGCCCATTAGAAAGAAGTCCAAGTAGCCACGCTTTCATGATAATAACAGCTGTGCTTAGTCAAATACATGCTTTTAGAACATTTTAGAATTTAAACAAATCAAATTAACTATTTCCTTATTCACATGTTCTTTATCTTTAGTTCAGTGCAGAACTTCTCTGTGAGCTTATTGTCTCTGTACATCCATCCATCCATCCATTTTCTCCCGCTTAATCCGGCTGGGTCGCGGGGGCAGCACGCTGCCCATTAACACTATGCACCAGACCCAGACCCTATGAACCCCTCTGCAGGTGGTGAGCCCACAGGAGGGAGGGACTCCTCGCCGGTAAAATTTAACTAAACTCTCAACAGCAAGGACAGTGAGAAAGGTGGTTGCAATATGTATTATTCATATAAAGCTTTTCTGAACACTCAAAGATGCTGAACAAAGAAGATCATTTAAAAATGAAATAACAAGAAAATGAAATTGACTTATGAACCAAACCACATTTTCAGTAGCTGTGATTATATTTGCTCATTGTGATGTATCTCTTTGTCAATAGGACAATGCTGAATCATGATTCTGGGGTATTCTGTTTAATGCAACGCAATGCTACAACAAAACCACATCCTTTAAGCGACAGCTCCTGTTGGTCACCTCCCTCATGCTCCAAGTGAGTGGCATTCTGAAGGAACCAATCACAGATGAGTGAGAACTTTCAAAAAGAGCAGATAACCTTAGTTGGCAAGGCAATATCAAGTATCATATCAAATATCAATATCAAACTGTGATCAAATCAAACTAGGAAAGCTCTAAGAAAATCATGATATCACCCATCCCATTCTAGACTTAGTTAAAGCATTATACTTCACATTCTAGCGCTGCTCTGAAGACCGGAGCTCCTTGGCTTTGTAGGAGCAATTGCATTGAGCAGGCCTTGATAACAGTTGGTTAATGGCTAATGTGCCACACAAGAGTGATGCTGCACTTTCTGTTTTCATTTTGTTGCTGTAGTGCAGTAATTAATCCAGCTGAACCCTTTGTGCTTGCAAAATAAATGCTTTCCATTTTCATTAATAGACAACTCATTAGTACGTAATGAGCAGGCAGGCAGTCTCCCCATGCTGGTGAGTGCACGTGAGCCTGTGCTAGGCTCAGCTAATTCAAACGCACTGTTCTCTATGCACTGACAGCAGGGCCTGCAGTGCTTTTAAACTAACAGTCGCATTCATTAGCACAAGACCTGCACCTCCAGTCTGAGGTACTTTTGAACCGCTGATGTGATGCCCTTGATTATGTGCTTCATCAAATAGAAAACATTTGATTTGAACAATTTAGACACATGTGTGCATCTTCTTTTAAATAAACAATTAAGGCTTTATGCGTCATTGTTTGGAAAATATGTGTGTGCACTTATCAAGGCTGCAGTGCCAATAATGTTCATGTTTACTTGAAAATATATTTACATGCTCACAAAGACATTTTATTAAGTCTTTTGTGATGCTCAGTGTACAGTAACATTAAATATTTAAAACTCATTTATATCGTCCTCACATCAGTTTGTGCACAACAGTCCTTGGTCATAGTTTATGCCAAAACTTAAAAGTCCAATATTATGGAGTTTGAACCATGTTATAATGCTACTGCCTCCTCAAAAACCTGTAGTTGTGTTTTCTTCCATTCACATGTTGAGTAACGTTTTATTATTAGTCAGTCTGTTTGTAAGTGAACAGTTTCCTTTTACATTTAGTTCATTCCAGGGCTGAAATAATCCAAATGATTCTCGTGAAGGTGTACACAGTTTAAAAATACAGTGGACCACTTCCTGCATAGTAGTGCTTTCTGTTTAAGAAAAAGAATAAATATGCAGGGTTTGTTTTTGCATGAGATCTAAATATTTTTTAGTTTCTTAATAAAGACCATAGATCACAGACTCCATATTTTACATTACATATTTCATCAGTGTTATTCTTGAAAGCTAGATAGATTCCTTTTTACTTGGATCCACCACTTTATGTATCCGTGCATGTCACATTACTCTGCATACTAAAACACACCTGGCATTTACTGCAAAATGAGCACCCACAAAAACACATTATTTTATTTGATTTATGCCACTGTTGGGAGAACAGTACCTGGGTTTTGCTTCAGCGCCGCGTCTTTTCTCTCAGGAGTTCATAAGTATAAGTGATGAGCTGTCAGTGTCCACCAATGACTGTGATTTAGCACTGAACAGCTCCAGTCTGTGGATTCATCCTAATTGCATTACCAACATCATATTTCAATGGTGATTAATGACGCGCAAACAGCTGAATTTGGCTCGACGTACATGTAAACTGCGTGCGCTTTGATGCTCGGTGCGCCCAATAGCGGCTCCGCTTCGTAATGATATGCTTTTCATTTATCTTGATGAAGCGATGATTAGCTGTAAGGATTCTCCGCACTTCATGATGGGGATAAAAATCGAAGACAATTTCTAGCTGTAATTAAAAACGTTCCCAGAAGACGAACTTTAAAAGGCCAGAGCGAGACAGGTTTCCAATAGGCGTCTAATTCAATCACGTCATGATGTATAATGTAGCCTAAAGTTCACAAGGGGTTTTCCCGCGCAGATACATGGGCCATTTGTACTGATTAGAGCGAAACATGGGTGAAGGACTTTTTACGTTAGCTGGTCCAAAATCAATCATAATGGTCGATTTTCTATCATTGTCTCTGGTTCTTGAAATCATCACGCCGAGTGCCATCTGGTATTTGGCTCCAGGTACTAGGCCTGCAAAGTATCTTCTGTGATTTAGTGTCAGCCACCTGCTTGTCTCGACGGAGATATTGTTGCTTGTAATGTTTCACTATAGGGCATAAAACACACCCACCTTGCATTTATTCCATTGCAGGTGGTGGCCCTTGCGTCACTTGACATCCATGGAGACAGGCAGGTGGATCCTAGAGAAGTTACATCGTGATTTTATTTCATTTTTGCTTGCCACAATGAAACCAGTTAGTGTAATGTCAAAAATAATGTGCAGTCCAAGGTACCAAAAGACCTGAACTTGATTTTATAGAATTGGTAGTTTTCAGATTCTACAGTGTGGTATTTTTTGTCTATTAATTACATTGTACTTTATATTATACTTAATATTCAAAAGGTAAATTCATAAATGTGGAACCATTTATATCAGTGACTTGACACAGATTAAATACTTTTTTTTTTTTTTTTTCATGTAATACTTTTACTTTTACTTGAGTAATCTTTTGCCCCTGTATCTGTACTTTTGCTTAAACGATGTAACTTTTTCATTGGGGGTCTGGCTGCTTGTTACTATGGAGATATCATTGCTCTGCCTGTAATGTTCCACAGTATGACATTAAATATTATAGAATGTTGTGATGTCATTTCAAATCCAGCATTTCTTATATAAATTTGCTACCATCCACAAGTTTATTTGATTATTTTTCTTTTTTTTTAGATGGCAGATGTGAAACCGGCCCCCTCATCTGTGCTCTCTGCTCTTCTTAAGGCACATTATCAGACAGCAACAGTGTAGACGGCCTCTAGTGGTGACATATGATAATACAACAGGGCGCAAGGGCTTTGTTTCCTATTAATTACATTGTACTTTATATTATACTTAATATTCAAAAGGTAAATTCATAAATGTGGAACCGTTTATATCAGTGACTTGACACGTATTAAATATTATAGTTATATGTTGTGATGTCATCTGAAATCCAGCGTTTCTTATATAAAATTGCTTCTATCCACAAGTTTATTTATTTTTTTTATTTTTTTTTTGTTACGAGTATCTCATCTGTGCACTCTGCTTTTCTTAAGTAACATTATCAGACAGCAACAGTGTAGACGGCCTCTAGTGGTGACATATGGTAATACAACAGGCGTGCGTCAGCCAGTCTAACTAGAAATACTGACTTTAAGGCGGAAGAAAACTCGCATTTGTCTAATGTGAAATAACAACTACAACTGGGAGAGTCCAGCATCCACCTTTTCATTACGAACAGGCTCCCGCTATTAGTCATTGTTTAATCTGCTAATGCTTCCTATAGATATTCATTATCACTGGAGAGCAGCTCATTGGTCACAACAAGGATGTTCAATCAAACACAGACTTGGCTCCAGTGTCCTATATTTGAACGGGCACATGAGACAGATGAGCCCGATGTGCCAAAGTCGGCACAAAAGTTTTGATAAATAAGGAAGTGACAATCATGATGCTAAATGTTTGCCAAGTTATGCAACGCTGCACTATTCTCTGTTGGCTCCCATTTTGTAATTTGTCACACAAGAGCATTAGAGTGAAATGAATCTTCAGCTTGATCTTCATTTTTCATTTTGTCTGCGCCTCTTCTAAATATGTGTATGCTTCTCTAATACTTTACACACAACGCACAGTGAAGTGTGAGGACAGCAGTCATGTTTCGGTCTGATTGACGAGGACTCTGCACACGATGAAATTAACTTGTTGAAGAACGGAAATGCATCACTCATTTCGGGAGAACAGTAGATCAACATTTACATTTATTTTTGTCTTTGCTAAAATGTTCCTCTCTTCATAAATACATAATGAATAATCATCATAAATAATAACACAGATTTTTACAGTTTTAATCATGTGAAAATCAGAGCTACTTCATTTTAAACTAAAGTTATTCTGCACGTACCTTATGCATTCATCTTCTAAGAATTTTTCACAATTTTTTGAGACCAGTGCAGAGTTTTATTATCGTGGTAAAGCTAACAAAAATGTGTATGCTGAGTACACACATCCCCAAAAATGAATCTGTTCTGGGGCAAGACAGATTTTTTATAAATGCATGAAAAAAATCTTATAAATTCCCTTTAAAGTAAAACATATAGGAGCTGTTTTAGGAACTGCCTCAACTTTTTGTTTTGGTTATGAATACATTTTAGGAAAAAAAATAAAAAATAATGTGAACAGTGAAGTTTGCAGATTTTCTTATCATTTCTTTTCTTTTCTTTTCTTTTGAGTTTATAAGTTGAATCAAACTCCAACTTTAGAAAACACTTCTCAAAGTTACTGTTTTAAGGTTGCCCCTCCCCCCCAATTAAAACCCATTCTGTACTAACACTACATAAATGACCATAATCAACTGTAAAGAGTGTGCAGAAAGTACAATGGAATATCTGAGCACAGTAAATTATTTCTTTGTTGAGTGTGCCATTATAATTATGAAAAAAAACTTCCTAACTGCTTTCTTTATCTTCAAAAACAATGTGCCCTTTATTCATTAGTTTTAATTGTGCCATCCTCGAGCTTGGGTAGAATAGTTATCCGCTGTGTTAAACTATTTAAACTTTTTAATCAAAATGCAGCAACTTTGAGGAGCTGTGGGTGGCAGAGTTAGCAGTAACTGCACGCTGAGAGCAGCCCCAGTAATGATTACTTCTTATAAATGGTGCCTCTTGGATCTAGAGGTGTGGTTGTTCAAGTAATTCTAATTGGTCTATTGCACTGTATATAAGTGTTATATTTTTAGTTAGATTTCAGTGTATGTGGCGATTTCAAAGCAGTTCTGATATTTTTGTGTGTAAAGAATGTTTGTCCTTTTTTGTATCGTTGAAGCTTTAGATGGATAGATTTGCAGTTTTAAATGTTTTTTTTCTCTTGTTCATTCAGAATGTTTGTCCTTTGTTGTATCGTTGAAGCTTTAGATGGATAGAAGAAAGAAAACTAGATCATAATTGGCCTCTTTAATTTTATTTTTTAGACATTATACACGTATGTAAAGGTGCACTGTGTCACTTTTTGGTTGAGGGTCCATCACCTGCTCTTTTCTATGGATAAATCATTGATCTGCCTGAAATGTTCCACAGTATGACTTACATTTGTTAAATTACAGGTGCTTTTGTCATTCAAAAATACCTAAAAGCAAATAAAAAAACAAAAACTGACTCTGACGGGAATGCCTGTCCACAGATCTGACCTGTAACTTGGCCTGGTTTGGTCTCCATGAAGATAGAAAGGTTTAATGCCAAAGCAATAACATCTCCATGGAGACAGGCATTTGACGGACTCTCCACCAGAAGAATTACACGATGCACCTTTAATATGGACACAAATGAAACGCGCACATTTCTGAAGTTAGGAGTGAATGTAAATGATCTAATTGTAAACCAATTTTGAGTCCCTGGAATAGCTCAGTTTCTCATGACTTATTTAAAACATCTCTACAAAATAATGTGTATTAGACTTACTGTAGTACTGAGCGAGTTCTTTGCACCAGTAGCCATGACATGCTCCCTAATACTCCCACCCTCCCTGGGCTATCCCTCTATCCTATAATAATAGAGGGCCACTGTAAGCCTGTTGGGGTGAAAAGGAAATGGACCATGGATTACTTTGTGCGATAAGGCGGACTGAGGCGCTGAGCTGGGAGAGGGCTTCTTTAGCTAATTATTTGAAGCCGGGACTGGACTCAGATTAAGACATGCAGAGCTTATAGACAGCAGCAATCAGACCATGTAATAAGGAGACTGCCAATATTTCCTTAAACTCACGCAAACACCTCGCGAAACAAAAAGCCATTCTTGGCCCAATCCCTCCCTCTCCTTGATAAAAGCCTGCACCTCCACACACAATGGACGCCATCTTTACTCTGGCAATTAGACAAAGCTTTGGATAATCTCTTGTACTGGCCAGCGCACCACAAATCCATCCGGAGCCAATGATTCCCCCTCATTGTCGGTGGACATTTGGGCGTCTCAGGCTAGCGGCCAGTCCAGACAAGATTTGGACAATACGCCAAAGAACAAAGCAAGAGGAAGTTTGTAAGTTTGACAAGTCTGTTTAATAAAATGGAATGTTTGGGATCGAGGGAAGCCAGAGCTGGTGAATATTTGATGAGGACAATGAAATTGCAGTATTTTTCAGCTTTGCAACATAGTGGACGTGGTTGTGAGATAAAACCCAAGACAGTTTTCAGCAGTGTTTTTAATCAGCAGCTTATAGCTTAGGATGGTCTTGAGATTTTCAGCAAAAACTTGTAAAATTGCTTTGACAGCAGTATCACCAAAAGTACTTTGAAGTAAAATGTGCAATGGGTTGTTTATTTATGAACATAGCCCAGACTATATGCAAGGGTTTTCATAGTGTCCATAGTGCTTTTAATTGTAGTTCAAATGTCATGGTTTTGGTAGGGTGTCTTCTTCTAGCCTCTTCTGTCTGACTAGGTGCCTCTGGCTCCTTCTCTAGGTGTGGCAGGAATCACCTCAGATTAGGTATGAAGTGATCTATGCTCATAATCTCTTATAGCAGTCATGTCCATGGTTCAATAAGTGGAATGATTTTTTTTGAGAGAACAATTACTTCATGTGATGTTTGGTGTTTGTGGAATGGGTCAAAAGTACCAACTCGAACTTAATGGACATGATGACTAATCTCTTCAATTCAAAGCTTCTTGTGGTTAGAGCAGCTGCTTTCACATTTTTACTACTCAGCACCACCTGAGATAAAAAAGGGACATAGCAGTTTGAAAATTGGACTAAAATGACAAATGTACTTCTAAAGTAGGAATAACCCAAAGGAGGACCAAACATGGATGACATTGACTCTAAATGAAGTACTAACTAGAAGTGCAGAGGGCCCAGAGGATGACCAGCTGCTTCTGTATCACAGCTTGAGAAACACACTTTGAGGTTAAGGTAACAAAAAATCCAGTTTTGAATCCAAGCATTGATATGTCAAATGATTCATCTCAAAGGGAAATCCATGTTATAAGTTGTTTCACTATAAATCACAACTTAATCACACATAAATGCTGAAATGTGTGTATGTGTATCTGTCTAGTCTGCACTGTTCTTCTTTGTGTATATTCAGCAGCTCTTGTGTACTGTTGTAGTGACATGACAGACCCCCTGGTCGTGTACACCCCCTCCTGTCTGCGCTGCCTCTTGGGTGACTCTCTTTCTCACAGCAAACCACTGCCACTGCTGTCAGCTCCCACATCCCTATTGTGTCTTGCGTTCACCCTGTCAGCTTTAACATTGTTCTTTCTCTTTTATCCACAGATACCATGTTGACAACACACAAAGGTAAGACGCCTCTCAATCAGTCACCCGCTGATACCTCAGGCTTTCCTCTCTCGGTGCGCGTGGTGGTGAATGTTTGCCGTTTTGGCTAATGAGATGAGAATTATTCCATGCCGTTGTTGATGTTGATTTGAAATTGAGCCGTTCGGTGTTTCTGCCACACAACAATCTGTCTGATTACAAAGTCAATCACTCACACCCACTGACACCTCCACTAAATGACTGTTCAGCACCGGGATGATGGACAGCCACAGCCTATGATGTTATGCACAGGCTAATCGCACACGCTTTTATGTTAATACGAGGAGGAGGAGGTGGTGGTGGGGGCCATTGTTTTGCAGAGTGGGTCTTAAGGGAGAGATCTTGTTAAGGGGATATGTATAATGTCTACCTGAGCGCTGGTTTCATGTTAGAAGATAATAGGGCCAGACACTAAACACACAAACAGATGTAAGGGGCCTGATTTGGGTTGTACTGGTGGAACGTCTCTCTCCTAAGCCAGTGTTTGTTCCCCACATGTTCCTGAACGCTTGCTGTTGTGCATTTACTTATCATAAGGATTTCGCTCGCCCTAAATAATAATTTCTATGTATTCATTCATAATACACATTTTAAATCCACGGCAGAGGTTATTTGAACTGTACCTGCGTGGGGACTATTGACTTTATCCAAATCTAATCCCCTTGAAGACTCAGATGACCTTTCTGGGGTTGAAATATATAAAATTATAAAAATAATACTTGAATGAACCATACCCCAGACGAAGAAAGAAATAGTAATAGAAGTCCTTCATATAGTAATACAATGTACATGCTTTTTTTGTTTTTGTGGATTTGAAGAACACCAAAAATACCTACTATAATTTAACGTTATGCTATAATCCAGCTTGGGTTCAATATCTTTTTGGGAGAATTATTTGGTAATTTTTTTGGAAATATCAGAAGAAGTAATTTGCAAAATGAAATGAAAAATGAAACATTTTTATCCCACAAAATTACACACCAATTATTTTTACAAAACCAATCAAAGCTTGAGCGTCTTTCACAAGTTCTTTGAGCTATCTTCAGTTGTTCATTGGCCCCCCACCTCTCCCGGAGCACACTAAGCGTTGAGGGTGCTCTGTGATGGCTGGGTGCTGTACAGTGCTGTCAGATGGCCCTATAAAGGTAAGTGATGCACTCTTCTCTGCTCACACTCTGATGAATGTGGAGACACACCTGAGCCTGGCACAGCGTACATCATCCCTCCAGCCTCCTCACACACATATGTTTCTCAATGAGGCCCACATAAATAAGGCCATGTAGTTTTGACAGTGAAGGAGCGATCACTGCACACGACCGCTGTGTGTCCATGTCCCCTATACGCTCCGGAGGTCTTTCTTTTGGATTACATAGTTTATTCTCGACAAAAGCATTGATTGTCATTGTGATATAGGTCTGCGATCCGGAGAGGAAACTGACCTGTCCCTATAGAAGAGTTGTGGATGGCTTCAGTCCAGGACGATAAACTTTCTTAGACTTGTGAAAGAATTGGTGCTATGCAATGAGAAAGATGTGCTTTTTTGTAAGGACTTTGCTATGATGTCCACAGTCAATCCTTTTAGTAAAAATGTTGGATTTCAGAATGTGGAGGAACACATGTGAAAATAGTGATACTGTTTTGTCATATCCTAACCCTTTTTTGTACTTTATAAGACTGAATGTGTAAAATGATGTTGATTTAAATATTATAACAAGGGTGCAACAATGTGAAAGGCGGTGTGCAGCCAATTAGTGCATATCTATTACTACAGTGGATGGATATTGCTTTAGGTCGATTCTTCATGGATAACCTTTACTGTTCCTCTGTGCCATGACTGAGGCCCTCATTAGAACATGACCTTATTGTGTGGAACATCCTCATATACCCCCATTCTTTACCCACACCTCCACACCTCTGTCTTCCTCTCCTCCTCTCTTCTGCCATATGAACTATATTTATGGTACCTGTGCAGGAAAAACAGTCTCCAGAAGATGTCCCTCTAATTTCATTTCCAAAACGCCGGCAATAAATTTATCAAATGGGCTGAATCGAATCAGAGTCACGCGCAGTCCCATCGGTCACAGCTGTCCCTTTCAGGGCCTGTGGGCGGACTTCAGCCAGAAGCACTGCTGGCACCAGAGAGGAGAGTAGGGGTCTGTGGGCAGGGGCCCGAGGAGAGGGGTCTGGGGGAAGGGGTCTGAGGGGAGAGGCCTGAGGGGAGAGGCCTGAGGGGAGGCTCACAGGTGCAGAAAAGTGTGTGTGCTTATTGGGAGGCCCTTAAACCTTGAAATGTGAACATAAATTTGGAGGAATGGGAATGCAAACAAGACCAGGTGAAGGACTGTAGTTTAAAGGAGTGGAATTAAAAGGAACACTACCAAGGCCTCAACTGAGTCAGAATGGCTGTATATAAATGGACATACTAGTAGCCAACTCTCTAGCCCTGCGTTCCAAATAAGAAGTGCTCATGGGGAGAACCTGGCTACAATTGATTTTACATGGCAAAATTGACCCCCCCTGCTGTGAGTTTGGTCATTTTGATCTTAACATGTTCACAGTAACCCGCTCTACATGATCCTGGAGTTTTTATTTTGCTATAAAATGCTATTTCTCCAAATTTCCCGCTATAAACACTAGCCTCATGAGCTTCATTTGACTGGAGTCGACCCCTGTGGGTGACGTCCATGGACCTGTATATATGACTGGACATAGCTAACGCGTTAGCTGCCGTGTGCCAAACAGGAAGTGCTCCAGGAGGCTCTTCCGGCTCCTTCTGACTCTGGCTCTCATTGACTTACATTAGGATCTTGTCGCTCTTCTCTTTGTACCAGCTGCAGTGATCCTCTTCATCTTGGTCTTAAAATGTTCTTATTAACCCGCAACACATGATCCTGAATTTTTTTTCTGCTATTTTGTTTGTCAAAAAAATCCTATTCACAACATAGAGCCTGGCTCCAGATTCGCTCCTGTAACCGTGAAGCATCACGAGCCTCATTTGAGCGACGCTAAACGCTATGAGTGACGTCACACTCGCTTAGTCCACTCTTTTTATCCAGTCTATGTTCTTGGTTGTACTTCTTACAGAGAAACACCATTTTTTTGTTGTTACATTAGTTTTTAGTTTTAGTTTTTTTCAATACATCACAAAATTTTCTAACTGAAGATCTAGAAATGGAAGAACGGCATTAAATGATTTGTTAGTTGCAGTGGAGAAACTTTAACATTATACCCTGAAACAACATGATTCCCAGCTTTCACATGGGGCTGTATTTGATTCTTCTAAATCCTAACCATGGAAACCCTTATCAATAATTTCCCAGTCGATTGGCTCTTGGAAAAATGTTTGAAACACAAGTAAATTGATTTCTTTGTTGCGTTTGAGGTTTGATAGTTCAAAGCTCTCTCCAGCTCCGGTTCACACGCTTCCCAGATTCGTCCATCGCGTCACGTCCCCTCGGCCTCCTTAACCCCTCCTCTAAACGCTCTCACGTCCCTTTTTCTTTGTCTCACCTTTGCTTCTTTGTCTTCTATCTCCGCTCCTGTTGGAATTTATGGTGGCGCAGGTTAAGCCGGGCGTGAGTGAGGCTAAAGCAGCTTAGCGCTAACAGAGCTAATGAAGTCAGACCTGTATTCCGGCTCCGCGGATCAGTAGCGGTGCTCTGTGAGGCCTGTCAGCGTTTAATGATTAGATGAAAGGTTCGACCAACGATATACAGGCTAGACACACACACGCACCATGCTAGCTAATACCCTCCATAGCCTTCCCTGCACGTAGCGAGCACACGGCGCATTTATGCATAGGCACATAGTCGCCGCGCACTCTCTCATATATTACCGCTCCTCCCACTTCGGAAAAAGGTGTTGATTTATGAGTGAAAACTGGCACGGAGGGTACACCCCGCAAAGTGATTGGGAGAAAAACAAATGGTATGTTTTCGACAAGCAATCTGGCTATTGACTGTGGAGGAAGGTGAGGAAAGGAGTTAGCGTCTCCGGAGATTTACGCCTCCCCTTGATGAGCTGATGGTAAACAATGCTGCACTATAAAAAATCTGGTGAGATAATGGGCTGTTTTGTTCAACACAATGTGAAAACGTGGTAAAGGCAGAGCGAATTTTTAATCTTCGAAACCCAGAGGCTACTTAAAGGCTCTGACAGAGGACCCGCCATTTGTTTTCTACATGAGGATATCATTGTGTTGCCTGGAATGTTGCACAGTAAGACTTTAAACTTATCTGTTTCCATGGAGAGAAGCACGTTGCCTATGTTACAGGTCAGATCTGTGGAGACAATAGAGCAGGGGTGGGCTGGAGGGCTGGAGGGCTGCGCCAAAATGCTCAGTTCTGCATGACATTAATCGTTCTTCTTTATAAAAAGCGATAAATAGCATTGTTTTGACAAGCTGCAAACAGCGTATGTTATGATTAAGCAATGAAAAAAGTGACATTTCCTTACAAAAAAATGTTATTATAAAATGCAACACAATGCAGCTTAATGCACGAGGTTAAATTGAAAATAAATGAAAAAATAAAAAAAATAAAAAAT
>KN508978.1:4140-21241 GCA_000787155.1 Scartelaos histophorus
CGACACCGACTGTGGGCCGACACCCTCCAGTACAGCCCCACCATGGCCAGGGCCGGCAGGTAGAACGAAGGCACCGTGGTCCCTAGCGTCACTGCAGGACTCGCAAGCAAACGGATGTAGCAATCGTCTTCAGGCACGACTCTTCGCCCTTTGTCCCGTTGCCAGCACAAAATCGGCGGCGTCCACAATGTAAACGACAAAACCCACGCCGAGCCAATCATCGCTGCCGCCATCTTCCCCGTCCGCCATGTTGGATAACTGAGCGGCCGCGTCACACAGAAGTACCGATCCAAACTGATGATGAGCAAGTTCATGACCGACGCGCTGCTAATGGCGTAGTCCAAAACTAGCCACATGTCACACACCGCTCCCCCTAGCGGCCATTGTCCCAACAGAAGGTGCAACGAAGACATATTCATGCAAAAAAGTCCAATGATGAGGTCAGCGACGGCCAAGCTGAGGAGGAAGTAGTTGTTGACTGTTCGGAGACGTCGGTTGACTTTGATTGACAGCAGGACCAGTGTGTTGCCGACGACGGTGATGAGGCTGAGGGATGCGGTTGCGGTGGAAATGAGGATAAGGGAGGTGGAGCTGTAAGTGATGGAGGAGGAGGAGGAGGAAGAGTCTGAGGAGCGGGAGGTGCCACAGGAAGTGAAGGAGGAGTTTTTGTCCAAAGACTGATGCATGTCCCTGAAAGGATAGAGAAGAAGAACAGTCAGATTGCACTCCTGACTCTTGTGAGCTTTAATCCATGTTAGAATGTTGTTTCCTCCTCAAAACATACCTAGAGTAGTGTTTTGTTTCATTCACAGTCTGAGTGACCCTTTATTATTAGTCTACAGCTCAAAATACTCCGTACCACCTTGTGATGTCACGAAATGGTAGTTTTCAAGTTAACAGCTCCCCTTTACCTTTTAGTTCAGTGGAGATGGGCAATTCCAGGGTTGAAGCCATTCAAATGAAATCATCTAAATAATTGTAGAGAATCTGTATGGGTTTTAAAAACACAGGGGGACTCTTCCTGCATTACCACATGACATCACAAGGTGGAGTATTTTCTGGGTGAGAACTCGTGTGAATGAAACAAAACACAACTCCAGGTAGGTTTATGATGAGAAAACAACATTATAACAGATCAGAAAAGAGCATCATATGGGCCCTTTAAGATGTCTGAAGGTTATTTAAAAAGCCTGAAAAATTGATCATGTAGGGTCTTTAAAATGTGGTTTAATTTAATTTTGGCATTTCCCAGTTTGTATTCATTGTGTCCTTTGGCATGACACTTTATACAGCGTGTGTGGTTGGAGATGCTGTACGTATAAGTGTAAAGTGAAGCTACACAAATAAACTAAAATGTTCTAAAGTATGCCGTAATATGTTTTTATTGAATTCTTTATCAATTTTTTGATGACTTGGTGGAGGAGAGCTACACTCTGGACTCTCCCACTGGCACTGACAGTGTGATTCCAACTCCCACAAATGAATGCTGTTGTGTCCTTGTAATGTAAACTGCTTTAAGTGCTTTGGTGCTATGTGACCATTGACCACTGACTTTATAAAAATGTCTTCAATCAGAGATTAAAATGTGTTCAACCTATTTCACAGGTTCAGACGACTGCATTTGCAAACCTCTTGTTGTTAGAGCTTTTTCCCCCTACAGAAGTCCCACAGAGGATATTATGACTAGTATTTCTACAGTGCTGTAGGACTTCACACAAGAACACAATAAGGTGTCACTGTGTTATTGCTTTGGCATTCAACTTATCTATCTCCAGTAATGGAAAATGTATTTAGTTACAAAATACTGAATACTGAATAGTATTAAAGTGTATTTTGTAATGTATTCTAATACATGGTCCAGTCAGAATACTGTATTCTGAATACTTTTACATTGAGTTGCATTTGGTAGAAGAGCTCCAGTCTTCCAGAAAGTAGAGTAAAGCTCAGATCTTTCGGTGTGTAGCAAGTTACTGGAGATCTCCCAGTCTGTGGTGGGCAGCTCCCTGTACGTGGCTGTGGTTCTGCTGGGGGAGCAGCACCAGCAAAAGGGACATTGGGCAGATCGACAAACTGATCCATGAAGCTGGTCACGTGATCAGCTGTGAACTGGAGACGTTTGTCACAGTGAGGGACATGAGGACACTGGATAAACTGCTCTCCATCATGGACACCCCCTGCACCAAACTATAGAGGGACAGATAATACTCCCAATAATACTCCCTACAACTGTACAACAACTCACCCACTGCACCAGACAGAGAAGCTCATTCTCCAACAGGCTCCTACAGCTCCGCTCAGTGAGAGTTGCAGGACATTCATACCATACTCCATACAACTGTACAACTCACCCTTATGTAACAGATAATACTCCCTACAACTTTTTAAATTACTTGTACATACATTTATATAATTTATGCCTTAAATATGATCATTGCCAACTTTATTTTTGCATCAATTTAAATCAACTGTGTTTTCTTTCTTTTTTTCAGAGTCAGATCTGTGGAATGAAGAGCCAGCTCACAGTACGAATGTATGTTTATCAAGATATTTGTGAGCATTAAAAGATCCGTAATGAAATAAGCGCTACATAGGTATATTATATGACTTATAATAGGCCAAGCAGTAACATCTCCATGGAGACGAGCAGAAAAGTTACACAGTGCATCTTTAAAAACAAAATATAAAGTCATCTCTTACCGTTCCCCCTCCATGTGTGTCTCTATATGTCCCTCTGGTCTCTCTCCAGACTCCTCTTATACCGAGGAAACGTCATCAGTCGTCATTACCAGACTCTCCACTCCTCTGTCGGCCAATCACCTGCAGCGGTCGGGGTCACATGATCGGCCCCGTCCACTGGGACCCCGTGTGGACAACGAGCATGGAGGGGGACACATACATTACATTACACTTGATTAGATCTGTGTGGGACTGACTCGCCCAGAGATGAGCAGAAACCAAAGGAGAGGGGAGATACTGCTCCCGAATTCAAGACACTACATACTAGATACTACAAAATACTACAATAAATGATTATATTGAACTTTAAGTACTTTATATCACTGACTCAAAAAAATCCCCATTAGTGCAAAGGAACTATACACACAATAAATATGGCGCCTCCCCAAAATAAATGTTATATCTTTTAAGATTTGAGATTTAGATTTAAATATGATTTTAAATTTCGTAACATGACCTAACTGTGTCCCCAGGTTTGACGTAAACATGTTCTAATCAAATAGCTTTTTTCTGATAACGATTCTTTTTTTAATATATCATTTTTAACTTGAATATAACACAAATAGACAAAAATACCCCAGCCCTCTCTCCACACTCACACATAAAAAATAAAAATAAAAATAATATTAACAATAAATAAAAAATCAAGCATCAATAGTCAAGTCCAATCCCATCAAAATGTTTAAGAAAGGTGTAAATAGTGGTTATATGGAACCTGTTGAATAAGACAAGAAGATGAGATATTTCACCAGAAAAATTACACAGTGACACTAAAAATCTAAAAACTACTATTCTAATGACAATCTGAGTGTTTTTTCCTTGGTGCAGTACAACAATAGTTAACCTAATAACTGATTTATTCTTTATCACAAACACATGGACATGAAGGTCTATTTATTTCTATTATCATTGATGTTTTGGTTTCCAAGATGATTATCCAACCAGAAAGCAGATTGAACCTAAAAGGATCCCAATGGTCACCACCTAAACCCCAGAACCTGCTCCAGTTCTGAGTCAGTGCTAGTGCAGCCTCTGCAGCTCAGGGAGGGAATTCTGGAGGTTCTGAGCTTCACATGAGGCCTGAACATAAACTGAAAATGAGAAAAACATGTATGTGTCCTTTATCTGCAGGTTAAAGCTCTGAAAACACAGCTTCAGTTGTGATTACAGTGACTTTTTTAAAAACAGGGCAGAGGCTACACAGTTTGTTCTACTAAATTTGAAAAGACGGCTGACATCTCATAAACAGATGGAGAAAGAAGATTTACATGATTCAAATCAAAATCAATTAAACTTTTTTTTAACTTACTGGTCTTAAACCAGATCATAACATGACTAGTCCAAGTCTTAACCAGGTCTAAAATAGCCCCATGGGATTACAGTAACTCTAAACAAAGACTCTGGCAGCTGGCTCTGCTCTAAATCACTTTAAAGAGACAATAAACAAAAGATTAAAACAGAGTTAAACCAGGACTGAGGTTTCACAGCCGGGCACACACACTTTGTCACAGGACGACAGAGGAAGAGGAGATTTTATTACAGACTCATCATAGACTGTATCAAGAATATATATGAGACTGATTCAAGCAAGTGTTGTCTGGGTCCTGGTTTGACCTTCCGTGCAGATGAGTGTTTAAAATCCTTACAATTACACAAAACTGACTCCTGTGAGCTCTAAAACTTGTTAAAATGTTGATCCCTCATCAAAAACATACCTGGGACATTTTTCCCTCACCTAAAGACGCCTTAGAGTCGTTCATGCATGTTTGAATAATGTGGCAATCTCTCCTGGGCCCTACTCAAACCCACCTTACTTTTGTCTTTAAGATCAGATTCTGTACAAGGCTCCGCCCACAAGCCTACGTCACCCACGCCCCTGCACAAGAACATGAAACAAAACAGCAACTTGACAAACTTGAGGCGAGGTGCAGCAGTTTCATGAGCGAGATGTGCACGCCGATTGTTTTGTGATAGCGCTCTGAAGGGGGAGTGACTTAGCGCAGAGAGCAAAGAGAGGGGCGGGATTCAAAGTGACAAAAACATGCTTATTAAACATGTTATTACATTGTTTTTGGGAAATATATCATTTTCAAAACAATAAAAGGTAACATGGTGGTTTAAATATGTTGTGTTTGGAGTTAATGCCCCATATTAGTATAATATCCACTCTTTAAAGGTCTTATATTACACAAAGTTGACTTTTGTGAGGTCTAAGCCATGTTATAATGCAATTATCTTCTCAAAAACATTTCTGGAGTAACCCTTTATTATTAGTCTATGTTTCCAATTCTCTGTTCCACCTTGTGATGTCATGAAGTGGTAGTTTTCAAGTTAACAGCTCATTTTAACCTTACAAATAAGTTGAGTAAAGGTGTATGGAGTTTAAGGATTTGTGTGTTAAATGTGAAAGAAAACACAATTACAGGTAAGTTTTTGATGAAGAAAGCACTTAAGTAAAAGTACTGTAATTTGAGGTATCTTTACTTTACTTAAGTATATCTTAAAATGGATACTTTTCACTTTTACTTCAATACATCTGAGAGCAGATGTACTTTTTACTTCATTACGTTTTGAACAGGATTGAAAGTAAAAGTATTTTATCATGATTGTTTGAGACCTGCTGCAAAGCCTGTTCGTAGTCTGAGAAAACAAAATATACAAATAAAAAAATTATCAATCAATTTTTTTCTGTGGAACAAAATTACATATGAAATTTTACTGGATGTTAAATATTTTTACTTTTTACTCTTTAAATATATATTTTTAATGGATTCTTTAATTATTTTATTAGGAGATTTTTCATGTGATACTTTTACATTTACTTGAGTATTTCTTTGCTCTATATTTAATTAACAAAATTAAGTACTTCTTCCACCACTAGAAAAGTTACACAGTGAAGCTTTAAAACACAAAACAGACCACATGACACGTTGGATCAGGTTCATCCAGATAATTTATTAACTACTCTTCTAATGACAACCTGAGCCGTTTTTTACATTGCCAGTTGCTAATAAAAGCAATAATAGAATAAACTGGTAACAGACGTGGGTTTGAAGCTTGATAACGTTTTGAATTTCCATAACATTTCTTAATCCGACCACGATCTCGTCAAAAATGTTTAATTACAAAAAAAATCAATAGGGTCTGTACAAGCCGGCGCCACTTTGCGACGCGGTAAAGCAAAAATATTTGTAATTTGTACCGTTTTTAAAATTTTGTTTTTTGTTTTTAAAATTTTACAAGGAGAAGAATAAGAAATCAGGTTTTCCTCTGGTGTCTCAACATTTGGGGGTTTTGTAGTTGTAAAATGTTCGTTGATCAAGTAAAGCCAGGAGCATTCAGTTCAACAGCTATCCGAAAAAATCACTTTGAAAATAAAGGTTGGTTTTGAAAACAGTCCAATTTTTCCACACAAAGTTGGGGTTGAGTTTTATTAAAACATGGACTCTTGTGAGCTTTAAGCCATGTTATAATGTCCTCCTCAAAAACATACAAACTGCTGTTGTATTTTGTTTCATTCACACGTTTGAGTCTGTCTCCAAAGCTGAAAATGCTTTGTTCCACTTTGTGATGTCATGAAGTGGTAGTTTTCAAGTGAACAGCTACATTTTACCTTTAGATCAGTAGAGCTCAGCAATTCCAGGGTTAAAAACATCCAAATGATTCCAGTGAAGGTGTATGGAGTTTAAAAACACAGTGGAGCGCTTCCTGTATTACCACATGACATCACAAGGTGGAACTGAGTGTTTTCAGTTTGAAAGATGAATTGAGCCTAAATATTTAGGATTTGTGTGTTAAACGTGTGAATGAAACAAAACACAACTCCAGGATGTTTGCGATGAGGAAACACGATTAGAATAAATCAGAAGATGGCAAAATATGTGCCTTTTAGCAAGTCCCTCTAAAATTCAGTATGTCTTATACAAACTAGGTCAAGTTGTTGACACATTATGGAGCAAAACATTTAAAAAAGCTAAATTCTCATTAACTTTAAACTGCTTTCAAAAAATTCAAATTAAAGCTACTCTTTGTAACTGAATACTACGTCCCTGCTGTCTGACAGTGTGTCTGCTGTGACCATCTACTGGTAAGAAATGAGCCAATGAACTTCCACATGGCAGCTTTAAGTCCTGTAAATTCCATAGACTGTATACAGAAGTGGACTAAGGGAGTGATCCATTGTGTTTGGCTCAAGTCAAATGAAGCTCAGCGTGGCTCCATCGACTGGCTCCAATTCACTTTGTATTGAAAAAGTGTCACCCCCCTCTCTAATTACTACTGTGAGCAGGGGCGTTGGACTGGAGGGGTAAAGGGGATTGTTTACCCAGGGCCCAGTGCAAGGAGGGGCTCTTTTTCATGCATTTTTCATTAGACAACACATAGACTTGTAATGTGGGTGGATTTTTACTACATTTATGCTCCACCGCTGGCTGTCAAACTCATCATTTTGGTCTTAAAATGTTCATATTAACCCAGTGAACATGATCCTGTTGTTTTTATTTCACTATTTTGTCTATTAACGTTGCTCCTGCTACAACAGGTTTGATTGACAGCATTGCTAAGTCGTGCTTCATGCTAAAAGTGGTGCAGGCCAGAGGGGGTTTTACCTTCAGCAGCCTCACTCCAGATAAGCTTTTTGGTTGATACTCGTGGTTGGATTCCAATAAGGAACTCAGCCCCAAAATGACCCCTACAGTATAACTGCTGGCCACACTTAGTCCACTTCTGTATACAGTGTATGGGCAAGAGGCACTAACTGAAATTAGTTTGAAAAGTCAATCGTAAAAATGAACGAGAATTTTACTGAGCTCCCCTTCCTGTCTGTACCGAATTCGTAGTCGTCCATTTTGTCCAAAACCAACCAAGTTTTTCATGTATTCTTTCATGAGAAGCCGCTGCAGATTAGGCGGGTTAAGCCCTGATTTGTTAACCCTGCGAACGCACAAAATCCACCAAGTAAACGGCCTCCAAAAATAGGTCCATGATAACAATTCACTCACGCAAAAAAACAGGCGAAACAACTGTCCAAGACTTAAAAAAAATGAACAAAATATTTTAAAAAGCAGCCAACAAACTGTACAGTCCCATCACATGAAAGAAAATTTGAGCAAAGATTCAAGTTTCTTTCTGTAAAGGTTTGGGAGGAAGAGGATCAAAACAGCTGAGAAACAAAACAAAAATTCAATCATACGTAACACAGACATTTTCGGGAAAAACTGTTCAAATCTGAAATTTTAAAATTCAAAATATTTTACATAAATTTTCAGTTTTTAGTATCTTTAAACTTGTCAATTCAAGCCACAATAAGGACTAAGAGAAAGCTGCCATTTTGAGGACTTTTTGATTGAAAAATTCATATGTGGCATGAAATAATACAATTTTTGGTTTGTTCAGCTCATATAAGGAAACTAGAATATAAAAAGCCAAGCCAGAAAATGTATGCAAACGATAACGTATTTGGCATCTAATTGAAATCAGGGAGGGCATCTGGCATACAAGTAAACATACAAATCACTAGACTATGACTAGAGGGTAGATAACATTTGGAATTTATAAGGTTTTGTGCATTAAATAACACTGTCTGGTAGGGCATGTGGTGTAAAATCAGATAATCAAAGACTGGTTTTGATTTGGGTCAGAGCTGAACAGTTTTTCCCGCTTTCACACATTTGTCTCAGCATTTTTACAACAGTATTAATAGTGCAACCAGGTGTGTGTGTGTGACAAAATTTGAGTTGAAATATTTGTCTTTCTTAACAGCCTTAAAAATATAAAGTGCATATGACAGGTAAAGGTGACGCAAAAATTGACCCTTGTGAGCTTTAGAATGTTGTTACCTCATCAAAACCAAACTTTGAATTGTGTTTTGTTTCATTCACACATGTCCGAGTAACCGTTTATTATTCGTCTGTCTTCATCACCGAAGCTCCAAATGCTCTGTTCCAATTTGTGATGTCATGAAGCGGTAGTTTTCAAGTTAACAGCTTACCTTTTACCTTTAGTTCAGTAGAGATTGGGAATTCCAGGGCTGAAATAACCCAAATTATTCCAGTGGTGTATGGAGTTCAAAAATAAAAACACAGTGGAGCACTTTCTGTATTACCGCGTGACGTCACAAGGTGGGACAGACTGTTTTTTCGTTTGAGAGACGAGCTCAATGCAGGGTTTGTGTGAATGTGTGAATGAAACAAAACGCAGGAGGAAACAGGCATGATATGTGTAGAGGTGATGTCATAACTGTTACCTAGCAACCATAATATTAACAAAACTTATCTAAGAGTAATAAAAACCACCATTATTCAGGTTTAAACTGAAAAACACCTTCCTTGCAAATACATTGTCTCTTCATTTTGAATAGAATCTTCCATGTTGATTAGGGATGAGCTAATATGCTATTAGTATCGAATATCGGCGCTCATATTGAAAATTTTGGTGGATCCGTTATAGGTTTCAAGATATTCAATTTGCTCAATAAACTGGTGTAATAAGATGATTTACCAGCCAGTGTTGATCCAAAATGTCTCATAGTATTTTTACAAAGCAGTTCTGTAGTAAATAATGGTAAATAACAAATACACAACATATCCACACCTTCCTAAAATAATTGCATAAGTCATTTTTTTCAGGTTTATCAGGAAACACAAAAAACTCCCCCCAAAATTGGGAGGACATGAGTGATGCAAAAAAGTAAACTTAGGCAAAAAGTGACTTGGGTGATTATTTTAGGAAGGTGACGATATTAAAGGAAATAAATGATATTTTCGGTCTCTGCTGTAGTATCAGTACGTTAAACAAAAGAAAGTACAACAGTTTAATATTGAAAATCACAATATTGTCTAACGAAAGGGTTTTTTTTTTATAATCATTGTGGTATCAGAATCAGTATTGAGTACCGAGTCTATTCCTTACTTTTGAAATTAAATTTTAGCATCGTGACAACACTGGGTGGAGGTGGAGAGGCTGAGGAGGCTGCTGGTTGCGCTGCTGCGATGACTGAAGTGCCAAACACAAGGTATCAGTGTTGATGACTTAGAGGGATTTTGTTTTATAACTTGCTACTTTGACCATTTTTGTACTTTTCCACTTTCCCCTCCGCCACAAACTGCAACTTAAATGGTGTAAAGCTATGATAAATATTGAAAACATGTACTATCCACCAAAAGATGCTAGAAAATACAAAAACACGAAAACCTGTCATATGCACTTTAAACAAATATGTCATAATGTGTTTGTAGAATGGGCTACATGCGGTATAGATTTCATTCAGTCATTGGATTTCATTGTTTTTTGCGCACAGTTTCAAAATTCTAGGCCATGATACGAGTCTAAACACTGATTGGTGGAAAACAAAGGGACGCTCGGTTCTGATTGGTTGTTGAAAAGAATGTCAAAGTATTAGCAGAAGTGTAAAAAGATCTTACAATGCTGTCAGTATAGTCAAAGAGTTTTCAAAGCAGTGGTGAAAGCAAAATTAATTATAAAACAAATAGTAGCTGCTAGCTTCGAAGTTGGTTAGCTGCGTAGAGAAAACGGTTCAAAATGTAACCTTTCTCGTGGAGGGTCCGCCCCCTGCTAGTTTCCATGGATACATCATCGCTTTGTCTGGAATGTTCCGTAGTACGACATTAATCTCTGTCAATATCTGTCAAGTTGTTTTTGTGCAATGAAAGCAGGAGCAACTGGATAAGTGCAAAATAGACATGTTTAACGCTATACTGCGGAACATTCCAGACTGAGCAACATCTCCATGGCGACAAACAAGCAAGCAGCGGATCGCTCGGCATAAAAAGTTACACAAGTGCTTTCGAAATCCTTTACGAGATTCAAAATGTAAGAATGTGTTGACAGAATTTACGCAACAATTACAAAAAGAGGAAAAAAAGGCAATGTGGGTGAAGTGTCTTGCCTAGGGACACAATGGTTTGCACTGGGTTGAGCTGGAATTAAACCAACAAGCTTAAAGCAGATGAGCTGTACCTGATTTTTTTTTAACGCAATAAGAGTAAAACTGATTTTGCTTCACTACAGGTGTATTGTAAAAGCAGCCTACAGTAAAAATTAGATATATGAGAGAAATTAGCATGCTAGTTGTTGGACTCCACTCTGGCCTCTGAAAGTTGTGAAAAGTGCTTATTCTTGTGAATAATTAAGATGCTTGGAATGCCTAAAATAACTGAGGAATAACTTTGGACCACGACAAACCATTTAAAATAATCTAGTTCTGTTTTTCATATTTTGAAGTCAGCAAAAAATAAAAAAAATCAGGTACAGCGCCTTCAATATTTCTTATACTTTGCAGCTGATCATCAATATTCCATGGGGATATGACGCTAACTTTCATTTCAGTTTGATTTTCAGCAAAAAAGGTGAGTTACTAACACCTAAACAGGACCTTTTTTGATAGGATTTGCTAATCTTTCAGTTGAGTCACCATGGTAACTGCTGAACATTCCACCAACCCCATGTAGAACACCCCCAGCGCGATGTCACTGCAAAGTATCTATACACAATCATTTAGACAGCGCATGCGATTTGATCAACTTGTTTGAAAACTCTGTCGGGTTGCGTGATTTAAAGTATTGTAAAACAGCAAATAGAAAGTAGTCATAAATAAAAGTTAGCTTAGCACGTTAGCTTAGCAAGTTAGCTTTATTTTATAGTCTTTTAAGCTATTAACACTGCTTGGGTCAACCACAAAATTGTTGAAAATCTAGTCACTTACTTCAACTTAGCTGCCTTCAAATGTAGCAGACCGCGCATGCATTTTAAGTTTTTACGATAATACCAGTAGTAGTTCGGAGCGTCCCTTAATTTGACCAAATCAGCACAGGTTACCATAATTGTACAGTTTTGTAATTTCACAACATGGTTTAGAATAAAAAGGGAAAAAAAAAAAAATTTCCAGGCTTCAAGAAATTTTCGCCAATTTTTCACAATTTTACACTTCAATCACACACAATCACATGGCACCAATGCAGCACGGTTTTTGGAGTAAAAAGTTTTTCGTCGGTAGTATCCTCCGCTTTTATCGTCTTTTTTTTGTACAAGTCCCGCCTCAAACGATGGCACTTTGATTTTTTTTTTGTTTTTACCAAAATTCCTCTTCCGTGTTTTTTGTTTTTTTGTTAAACCTTTCAAGTACAAGCCCTTTCTTCCATTCTTCCACTGTGGAATGATCAAGCAGTTTTTGTTGTTGTAAGTGCACGAAAATGCCACTTAAGGAGCACAAGGGCAACAGTTTGAAGTTTTTTCCATGTTTTTTGATAGTAAAATCTCTTAAAATGCAAAGAAAGGGGAGGGGGTTACTCGTAGTAGTAGTAGTAGTAGTAATAGTAATAGTAGTAGTAGTAGTAGTAGTAGTAGTAATGTTCTTGGTATACCATGTCCCTTCAACTCCAAGCAGCACCGTTTCAATGAGATAGACAGGGTTCCTACACAATTTGCTTGCTGAATTTTCACAATTTTTACATGCAAATACATCCATTTTTTTTTTTAATTGAATATTATTTAAGCATGATCCACTGAATTGTTTATGAAAAATACTGGGGCCAATGCAACGGCTCAAAATTTGATTATTATCTTACTACCCAATGTAACATACGAACAGAGGGATTATTTTGAGTCGGGTTAAAATAGTTACAGTTACAGATACAGTTATAGATTTTTTTTTTCTTTAGTGCTATTTTAGACCTAGTTAATCCCATAGTAATTGAGATTGAAATTGTGAATGAATCTAAACTTTTCGTTTTATTTTTTAGATCCATTTTGGAAGATTGGCACATGAAAAATGCCAAATTATCTTTTGAAGTTTTAAAACCACTGCTCTACTGAATCCCAGTTTCCAAATATAAAAAAAAAGTTATTGGCATTATTAGTACAAAATTCTGATAGGAAAAGTTGTAATGATAAAAATAATAATCAATCTTATTTCCAATTAAGTTAACAATTTTGTAGTCTAGTTATTAAAAAAATGTTAAAAAACCAAAATGTTTTCAAATTAATTTACAAACGTTTACAAAATCTTTCACTGTGTTTTAATAAAATGTACAAAGATGATGTAGAGTTTTATTTTGAGTGCACATCATCGTATTTTCCAACCAGTAAAAAAAGTCAATTAAATAATGAAAAAAATAAAACAAAACAAAACCATGATATTTTACAACCAGCCACTACTAAAAATAATTTCTTATTTTTGGCGAGCAGAGGGCAAACTCCTATTGCCCAAACGACTTTACGATGCGCAGTGGTTCTCAAACTGAATATTTGTGATTTGATCAGTAACATGATACAATGAAAATGTCTCTTCACATCCAATTGCTTTAAAAGACACACTGCGTAACTTTTATGGTGGAGGATACAGCGCCTGCTCGTCTCCGCGGTGACGCTGTTGCTTTGCCGAGAATATTACGCAGTATAGCATTTGGTCCATCTGTCAAAATGACACCAGGCAAAGTTACAGGTCAGAACATAGTAATAACGTGGGGTTTTCAAGGCATTTTTCAGCCATAAACACACCTGTAATGTGATAAATCCTTGATAAATATATTTAATGCCATATTGTGGGAAATTCCAGACAAAGTAATAACATTTCCATGGAGACAGCCTGGACAGAGTCTTTAATAAAAAAGTTATGCAGTGTACCTTTAAGACCTGTAATTTTGACACTGTTGAAAAGCAGGTCTAAATTTGCCACTTTGTCACTGGCCTGATGTGGATCTTGCAAGTCAGGATTAAGTAACCAAAAATGCAACATGATTATAAATACAATGGCCCCAAACTTTTAGTAACTTTTCTTTTATTTCATACCTGGATCTCCAAAAACCAAGCGTCCACCCGTGTATCTGTGTAGGAACCCTGGATTATAAGGCTTTTTCTTTGTTTTTGTAACTTAATCGCCATTTTGAGCGTCTCTTTCTCGCGTATTCTCGGGGGCCTACCTACTGTAAGGGTCACCATGGTAAGAGTTCGGACCTGGGCTGGGGGCGGGGCTTTGGGAGGAAGGAGAGGAGTTTGATGAGGAGGAGGCAGAAGAAGCGGGTCCTTCGAATACATCCTCCAACGAAAGCAGGGACTGGGGCCCCCACGCCGACTGTGACTGGCCGGATTGGGAAAAGGGGCGTGGCAAAGATGATGACGACGACGACGAAGAAGTATAAACAGAGGAAATAGCCATGGACGAGGAGGGGGCGGAGTTTGAGCAAGAAGGCGCGGGGCTGCCAGAAGTTGAAGGGGTGTGGCGTGTGCTTAAATGGGCGGGACTATGTGTTGGTGTAGGTGGCGTGTGGCCTGAGATGGAGGGGGAGTGGTTAGAAGAGGAAGGCGTGTGGGTAAGTGTTGAGGAGGCGTGGCCAGAAGTAGAAGGGGCGTGACCGGTAGTTGAAGAGGCGTGGCTAGGCGTCGAAAGGCTGAGACTAGAAGTGGAAGAGGCGTGGCTGGACGTCAAGGGGGCGTGGCCAGGTGTCAAAAGGCTATGACTGCACGCAGAAGGGGCGCAGCCAGAAGTGGAAGGGGTGTGGCCAGGTATCGAAGGAGAGAGGCCAGATGTCGAAGGGGCGTGGCTCGAGGTGGATGGGGTGTGGTCCGACGTCGAGGGGGCGTGGCCTGTGGCAGTCTGGGAGCCGCGGTGGATCCGGTGGCTCACGATGATGTTGTTGCCGAAGCCGCCCATCGAGGCCATGGTGGTGCTCTGCTCGCGCTGTACCACCGCCGTCATCCCTCCCTCCGCGATCAGGCGCCGGATACGAGCTAGAGCGTCCTCCCCCGACACCAGCTCCGAAGACTCTCCTGAAAATTCACAACAAGAGTCTGTCACTTTGAGATGCTGTTGCGTTGCCTGGAATGTTCTGTGGTCTGACATTAAACATGCCTATCTAGCATTTACTCATTGCAGATGTTGCCATTGCTCAAAAATGCAATAATTCTCTCTGTGAATAGGTCTGCCTTTCAACAGATCTGACCTATAATGTAGCTTATAATTGTCTCCCATGAGATAGGTTAAATCTCTACTGTTGAACCTTCTATACAAAGCAATAACATCTCCATGGAGGCCAAGTGACGGGCCCCAAAGCAGAAAAAAATGAGAACCGAACCTTGATCAAAAAACTAAATTTATGTATAGAACTTGCAAACCTTGTACTTAAGACCATGTTCTCAAAGGTCTGCATTACTACATTACAAAGCTCAAAATGCTCTGTTCAACCTTGTGATGTCAATGGTGGCCTTCAAGTTAGCTTCTTTTACCATAGCAATTCCAGGGCTGAAATGATCCAAATGATTCTGTCAAAGGGTATGAGGTGTAACTCCCTTTAAATACATGACCACATTATTTTTTCTAAAATCCAAATCTTCCAAAGTTAATTTTACAATCAAATTAAAAGTTGACTCCCTAATTGAATCAAAGTTAATTTAACAATCAGATTAAAAGTTGACTTCCTAATTGTACCGTCTGCCTTGTGCAGTGCTGAGAACCAATGCAGTTTGAAGTGATGATCAACTAATACAGATAAATCTACTAATCTTTTAATTTCCAAAATGGCTTTCCACATCCTCACTCAACACATTTCCAGTTCCAGTATAAAAAGGCCAATTTGAAACAGATCAGTGTAAATGAATGTGAAAGTTTCAGCTGCTTCCCTCCCTTTCAAGTTTAAGTAGGGATGAGGCAGACATAATTTGAGACGAGAATGGGTCCACGAGAATAATAATACTTTCTATTATATGAATTGTCCAAATAGTTTTTAGCCTCACCATTTCTTTCTTTTTATTTATTTTAGATTTGCATTACCATTCTAGAATGTTTTTTTTTTATTTATAAGGGATGTAACCCTTTTTTGTCCTATCCAAGTGTAAACAAAAAGACAAATAATCTCACTGGATCACTTTGTGTGCACATTTTATAATCCATATATTTACCAAGTGTCAGTGTTTTTGTATCACTACCTTCTACTTATACATTCTACTTATTGATAGACTTTTATAAATGACGACATCAGTAAATAACTGCATTACATTAAGCAAGCTATAGACCCTGTACTGATATAGAAAACTGTGATATCACTTATTTCTAATGATAAGGTTCAGCATCTGTGGATTTTCATTCTGTTCTCATGAACACCGAAGATAAAATTATTAAACTATTTCTACTATCAACAAATAAATGAATTGGGTAAACAGATTCTTAAGGTTGTTTGATCTGTTACTAGAATGGCAAGAACAAGGCAAGAGATTGTGGCCAAAAACTAACAAGCTTTTTATATCATTTATACATTCAATTCAAGTGTGAACTGTGGTTCAGTTCATAGTTTTGGCCCTTACAATTTGATTGATTTTACTTAATACTTTTTCTGTCTTTGATTACATCCCTCAGAAAAAGCAAACACTGCGTCCCTGCATGCATAGACCGTGAGGCCACATTGCCATGAGGCTGAATAGCAACATCTGTTGGATAAATATGTTACTGCATATGTGCTACCGGGCAACATTATTACTATTTTTTAATCAGGAGAGAAGCTAATTATCTTGGGATCATCATCGTGGGAAGGATACCTGAAGATAAGATAGTTCCTTATAATTATTCATCTAAACTGAGCATTTGAACTGAGTGTCCTACCAACTGCTTGCCCATATATTCTTTCATTACAAGGTTATACTTGTTCTTATCATGGCTAATGATGTGTTTGCATGTTTGACGTTTACACATGGTTTTCTCTAGTGTACAGTAATGGATCGGAAAAGGCAGGCAAAAATATCAGGCCAATTTGTACAAAGAAGTCAGCCTACTTCACCATCACACCAGGGCGCCGATCAAAGCACCAGTAGTAAGACAACTCCCCCACCCCACGGTACATCACCTTGACTAACCAATTTTCTGCGGGAAACACTGCACAGCTTTTTGGAACTACAGCTTCTGAAAATGTCAACCCACCTGCATTTAACCCCTTTTTGTCCAATTAATGTGCTACATTATAGGGCCACATATAGGGAAAAAAATCTCATGTGTGTCGATTTGATTTGAGATCTTGTCCCATCCCCATCTGTTACCATGGTTACCTGAGCTGGAGGTAGCAGAGGCGTTGTTCCCATCCACAGACGGCTCCGAGCCAGAGTCCAGTGAAAAAGACTGAGCAGCAGCAGCACTGGTTGAGGGAGCATCTGTAGATACATCTGACAGACAGAAGGAGAATATTTCCCATTACATGTTCAATGAATGGGGATGAGATGATTACAGCAGGGCTTCACATTTTTTTCCCAAGAACTGCAGTTTGATTTAGTTCTGTTTTAAAATAAGATTCTGATCAACATTCACATGTTTAAACGGGTCCAGAAGTTTTGCAAAAAAAGACTGAACTCGGCCAACAAAAAAAAC
>JACN01155551.1:0-13876 GCA_000787155.1 Scartelaos histophorus
CTTTCTTTCACTTTCTCCACTCCTTCTTTCTCCATCTTGAGTGTTTAGAAACGTGCCTAATGAATTAAATGTACCACTAGACTAAGCATATCACTACTGCCCTACGAGTACTACTACTACTACTACAAACAGAATGTTGTACCGTGGGGTAAAAATTCTACTGATGTTTTTGTAACCTCTGTCCCTACTTCCCCTGTGAGTCACATAGCACATTAAGAGCCCAAATTGACATATATTACATAATGAGGACATAAGCTGGGATCAGTGTCTGCAGTCTGTCTGTGGGGGCGGGGCATCATAGGCCTGTGGACATGTCTGAAATTCCCAGTCACTCTGCACTTAGAAACGCCAGTCCCCCAGTGTGCCATGTTGCTACACTAACGCTATATTAATGCTACGTGCTCCATAGGGTCACCGGTGCAGTTCTAGACTGGGCTAAGACTTCAGAGGGCCACATGATTGGGTTTGTCCTGTGAAAATGGAAGAGACAGAGAGAGAGAGAGAGAGAGAGATGGGGACAACATACCGAACATGTTACAAGCATGACTGAAAAGGCTTAAAGGGTCTATTTGTGCAACTGAAAGGACTTCTTTTGAGTTGTTTAACAAGTCCAATCAAATTATTAGTTCATCTGACATTTAATGGCATTTTCCCCATAAACTCCCACTTAACTGATGAACAGACTAATTATTACACTATGATAAATATTACTACACTATTACTATACATCACTATAATACGTTAGATACTATCTCACTAAACTAAGTCATACATAGTCATACAAGACATGCATCCTTTAAAGTGCCATGTGCACTTTTAGGCCTGTATTTGTGTCTGATGAAATTACTTCTGTGGAGTTGGTAAACAAGTGTATTTTAATAAGTTTGAATTCTTGTGTATCTTGCAGCTCAAAATTGTCAGACCCAGTCAATACATGTGGTTCCCAATAAGGCTTTGGTCAATTGAGTGAAAGTGAAGAAGTGAGAAGACTAATTAAAGTGAGGTGAAGGTGGTATGAAAGCATTTTCTGAAATATTCAACATATATGTGTGTCCTCATGAATTAAACCTGTTCATATCAAACCTTGATTTTACAGATAAGTCAGTATGTCCCAGGGCAGCTGTGGCTACTACAGTAGCTAGCTGATCACCCCCAAGAGTGGAGTAAATAAATATTGCTCTGTAAAGGGCTTTGGGTGTCATGAAAGGTGCTAAATAAATGCACAAATTAATGAATTAATGAATTAAAAGTTTTGATTTCAATAACATTGGACATGACGTACAAATTGTGTATGTGGTGATTTGGTCTTGTGGCTCTCAAACGATTATCCAATCAGAAAGCAGAATGAGCTTGACTCACTTTTGGTTTCCAAATAAGACCAGTTGGAAATAAACCTGAAAGGATCTAAATCTAAACCCCAGCACCTGCGCCCATCATGAATCAGTGCTAGTGCAGCCTCTGCAACTCAGTGAGGGAATTCTGGACATTCTTTAACATGAGCCGTGGCCTGTCCTTATATTGAGAATGAAAAAAAGGTTAAGGCTGAGATGATTGTAATAAACTAGCAATATCGCCAGTAATTAGAAGACATCTTAGGTATTTTCACACTGGTATTTAGATGATCACATGTGTAAGTCATGATTTTACATTGGTAACACAGTAATACTGATCTCAATATTAAATGTAAGTGCCCTAGTGTGTTTTAACTGTGGTGAGCAGATGACTTAAGACCAGACTAAATTACCTTTTTTCCTGATAAAATCCTCTACAAATATCTTGGTAGTGCAGCGATGTGGAAATAGGCCTAATGGTGATTTCCTGACACATTCTTAGCAGAAAAAAACACTAGAAAAACACTGCAATCCAGCGGGAGTCATGCCAAGTTGCTCCACACTTCCTGTTCTGGTAAGTAAACAACGTCTACCATGTTTTTTACACAGGAAATCAGTCATGTTTGTGGTGGTTTGTCTTTACTTTGGGGTTCAGTGCCAGCAGATGTTTTCTCTCCACCTGCAAGGACCAAGAAAAGGAGGAAGTTCAAATTCATTCAAAGTGAGGTGGAGAGGAGGTGATGATGTGCTGCTGAACTGATAATGCAGTTTGACCTGGTTTATGGTTCATATATTTGTAAGTATTGAGCCTGTTCTGATTGGTCATTTCTGTAAATCTGCACAAAGTTTAAAAACACGCAGCCCTCCATCTCACATCATGAACATAACCTATCCATGGCTTTGTAACAAAAATAGGACTGTTTAAAGTGATATATATTTTGAATAAAGGAACTTTTTTTTATCACTGCCAGGGACCAGGCAGCTGTATCACCCTTGGCAGCTGTGAGTAAAGAGAAATTCTAAGAAAACGTGTCCAAAAACACTTCTTGCTTGTGTTTACTGACCTGAGCCTGAGCCATGTGGTAAGACGCTTTACCCCTCACACAAGTGCCCACAAACACACATGTGTGTAACTCCGCAGTCTGGTGTGCGTAACCGTGGAGACTCAAGGGCACTGCGCCGTGTCTGTGGTGAACAAACAAAATCAGGAAAGACAGGAAGAGACATGAGAGACAGGAAGAAGACAAGAACGGAGAACAAAAAAATAAATAAACAAAGTGAATAAACATAACAATTTAATAAATAAACGTTTTATTTTACTTTTTGTTGTCCACAGGTGGAGTATGGTGAATTGCCACTCCCTCTGTATTGAGTCTAGTCTTGTCTCCTCTACGAAATGAATGGACCCCTAAAATTAGTGAGTCTGTCAACTTAAAGATGCACAATGTAACTTTCTTATCTCCGAAAAGATTGTATTGCTTTTCCTTTGCTTTGTTTCACTGTATCGCAGATAAGCAGGTGGTGCCACAAGTTACAAGTCAGATCTGTGGAGAGAGGGTCCACAGGAAGAATGCATATTTATTTATTTATTCATTTGTTTTTGATGCATTTGTTTTATTTGATTTATTTTATTGTTTTTTTTGTTTTCAGTAAAAACATCAATTAAAGAAAGCAAGATGAAGTTTAATGCCATGTTGTGAGACACTGTAGACAGTGACATCAGGTCTGTGTTCAGAGGCTGCTGGTTTGGGCTTCTGCTGAAGTCATTACTAAGCCTTATTCATTATGAATGGTGTTTTTGTTCATGCTTTAGTTAAGGGTAATTAGTTACTACAAAGTGTTGCCTTTCCACACTTCATGTTGAGGCCTCTCCTGACCGTAGTTTCCTCACACTGACCTTGGTTTTCTTGTGTAACCGGGTGAAAATGTAAATTTCCTGCTGCGCTGTGTCCGTGAATGTACCCGCCTTTGCATCGCGCTGTACGTGGCTCAGAGCGTCACTGATTGCAGAGTAGAAATAGGTGCGCACGCCGTGGGAAAGTAGTCGGGGCTGTTAGCTTGTGTTGTATGTGGCGCATGTAAGTAGTGGAATTGTTCAATATCTGTTGTGTAAAAACCTGCCCTAATGTGTTTATGGGAACTGGATTTAAGGTGCTGTTTGGAGCTGGTGGCGGCGGCCACTCCTAACGCGCTACAAGCCCCTTGTAGGGCGCACCTCCCCTGAATTACCAGTAAATGTTCTTTCATTGTATACCTGGGTTGGTGGTCGGTAATGCTCTTCCTGAAATTAATGTATTGTCTCTCGTGTCTAACAGATTGCCACTGCTGCTAATTCTTGCTCCTCACTTTAGACTTTCTGCTCTTTACTTTTTAGTGTTTTACTCTTAGTGTGACTTTACGGGAATGTTGTAGGATATTAGTTGAGGTCGGGAAAGTGCACTTTAATGTCAACATTAAATACACTTGTAAATTTTCTATATCACATTGCCCTTGTCATTGTTTTATGTCAGAATGAATCTTGTGTGTGAACTCGGGTAATAAGACCACATACTGCAACATTACACTTTTATTCACTGTTTTGGTTTGAAACCTCCCGAGAGGACAGTCACTTAATGCAAACAGGCTCCACCACAATTCACCATGTCATATTCTGCACACACAGAGAAAACCCTGGGAGGGAAACTGATACAATACACTGGTTTGGTCCTAATATTTGCTCAGTTTAGACCAAATGCTGACTTGGTCTGGTCCTGTTCTAGTCCTGGTTTTGTCATGGGATTGTCCTGTTTTGAATAGATGTTTGTGCAAGTTTTAGGTTAAGGTATAGTACCCATAGGGGAATCTGTTCTCTGCATTTGACTAATCCTTCAATGCTGCAGGAGCAACCTGTCAGGAGCACTGATGACTGTAGTACCGTGTCCAGATCTTAAGCTAGTCTTGGCTGGAGGATTTGACCTATGGTGCATGTTTTGGGTTGATGGGAGGGGAAACCAGGGTCCCCAGAGAAACCCACACAGGCACCGGGAGGACATGTAAACTCCACGCAGACTGAAGTTAATAAATTAGTGAAGACATTTCATTGTTCATTGGCTGCAGATTGCTGGTTCAATTCTTTGAGGAGGAACCAGCTTATCCATCATTTCATTAGTTGGTGGTTGTCAGATGGCTGTAGTGACAGAGGTAAGAAATAATTCATTGTAATGTACAGTCATAACATTAAAACTTCACAAGATCATTAACTATTCCATACCGGCTCACTCCGCTCCAACTGGTGACATACATACATGCATACATACAGGCATACAGGCAAATTTTTAAATTTTGTTTCTAAAATATCTACAAAATATCTACAAAAGTCTTATCGCTTATCCATTTTGTAGAAACAAAAGGGTATAACTTGACTTTAAATTGATCGATTGGTTTTAGAAATGTCTCATATGAAATCTAAAACCCTATACTAAAATAAATTTGCTTCACTAAAAGACTGATCATTTCATGAACACAGGTCAGATTTTGGCAAGACAAAAGTCTTGTCAAGTCTTGTTGAAAATTGAACAAATAATTTACTTCAAATACAAAAATGTTGCATAACGTCAGTGAATTAACTAGTGGTGCTGTGAGATCCATATTTAATATCTTGTATGACTTCCATGAGCTTGAAGGACTGTATTCATGCATTTTGACAATGAGTCATACAAATTGTTGAAGTCATCAGGAATAGCAAAGAAAGCGTCTTACATGCCTCCCAGAGTTCATCAAGATTCTTTGGTTTTGCCTTCCATGCTTCCTCTTTCATTCTGCCCCAGACATGCTCAGTGATGTTCATGTCTGGTGACTGGGCTGGCCAGTCCTGGAGCACCTTGATCTTCTTCGCCTTGAGGAACTTTGATGTAGAGATAAAAGTATGCGATGGAGCACCAACCTGCTGCAAAATGTGACCCCTTTTATGCTTGGGAATGTAAGGGATAGCTAATACTTCTTGATATTTTAGACTATTGATATTGCCTTCCACTTTGCAAATGTCTCTCACACCCCCATACTGGATGTAACCCCAGACCATGATTTTTCCACCACCAAACATAACTGTTTTCTGGGTGAATCTTGGATCCATGCGGGCTCCAGTAGGTCTCCTGCAATATTTGCGGCAGCTGTGATATAATTCAACTGAGGATTCATCTGAGAAATCCACCTTCTGCCACTTTTCCAGTGTCCATCCTTTTAGCAGCTGTGGGCCTTGGCAAATGCCACACGGTCTTTTAATTGCCTTTTGTTTAGTGCTGGTTTCTGTGCACTGATTCGACCATGGAGGCCATTTCGAGACAGAATTCTACAACTGTTCTGGTTGACGCAGGGACTTGAGGTGACCAGGCCTGGTGGAGCTCTGCTGCAGTGGGAAAGGGACTGGCCTTGGATTTTCAAATCAACAAACGGTCCTCCAGAGCAGTTGTCTTGCCGGACCTGGGCTTGTCAAAAACATCTCCATGCACCATATGACAAGACTTGTCTTGCCAAAATTTGACCTGTGTTCATTAAATGAGTTAAATGAGTTAAGGGCGGACGGTCACACCACATGCTACACATGAACACTTTGTACAAAAAATATACACAATAACTCATGATTTCTGAAAAAATGATTTGGTTCCATGGAGGTCAGGGGTACTACACGCATGTGGGGAATTATGACATTTGAACCTTTTTAACTGAAGAAACTGCATTTGGACAGGTGTCATGTCACATGTGTCAACAATACTGCAATTTGCACGTCCATTATTACTGATTTCGGATCCAAAACAAAAAACACAGGAATGTCACCCTAAACACATAGATTATTTGAAATGATTCCAAGTGATTTCATGGGGGATATTGTGTTAAAAGATAGTTGGAAAATCATGAAAACAAAGTCAATATTCATTTTGTAATCCAATACATTTTTCACTTGTCAAAAATGCCCCAAAGAATGTCTAATATATTTCTACAAAGATGGCAATTGTTGACGTGCTCTTGTAGAAACTGAAGGCAGGGATTAGTATAAACATCTAGGTTTTCATCTAGACTTGGAGGTACATTTGAAGTACCTATGATCTTCTGAAGGGGGAGGTGTTAAATGTTGACGCACTCCCAAACTCCTTTGATAAATTAGATTTTCTCTATTGTCTGACCTCCCTGTGTGACCACAGAGCTGCAATCAGCCTGTTGTGTTTAAGTGATGGTTTCCTACACTCTCTATGGCTCTATATGGCAATTTATGGCACAAAGCAGTATCACTGTGACAGACTAGGCCTGTGTCTATAGTTAAAGTAAATGACATTAACAAGTTGCAAATAAGAAAATGTGAAGAATTTTAAAGGAACTTTTTTGGTGGAGTGTCCATCCTCTGTTATTGTTTATGTATTTGCAATGTTCTATAATGCGGAATTAAACATTTTTTCCCATGGAGACAAGCAGGTGACAAAAATTGAGTTTTGTGAAGTCAGTAGATGGCACTCTAGAAGACCGTTGGTACAGAAAGCAGATTTTGGTCATTTATTCAATAAATCCTTTCAAAGACTAGTCATTTGATTGATACCACAGAATAGATGTAGCCTACCACCACTGCCAAATAATAAGCAGGTCAGAAAATTAAGTCAATATAAAGTGAGCTTTAAAGGTGCACTATAACTTTTACGGTATGGATCTGCACTCTGCTTTTATACGTGTGATTTTATTGCTTTGCCTGGAATGTTCCGCAGTATGGCATTAAACTTCCCCATCTCATGGAGACATGCAGGTGACGCCACTAGATCAAGATGCTGTAGCAATCATAACACCTATAATTGAACAATAAGACCCCACCCTCACCAGAAAAGTTAACAAGTCCAAAAAGTATTGTGTGGACCTATTTGTTATAACAATTACTAAACATGTTGAAATTATACATAAATGATGAGTCCAAAGTGCAATCTCCCCTGTACAAGCTAAATGAGAGTGTGTTGGCGGAGCTACAGAAGTGCTTTAATAGCCCCTCTGTGTTTAGCCGCCTTTAGATCGGCCGTGGAGGAAGCAGCCATTCAGACTGTGACACTTACATCCTGAAGAAGAAAAATCACTTCATTTTACAACAGTCACAGTAATGAACCCACTCACAGCGTGCATCCTGGAACACAGGCCTCTAACCTCATTATTGGGACAAGGTATAGGCTAGAGCAATTAGAGCTTAAGTAGTGAGGCTTTACTAACATGATGAATGTAAATAAGATACAGCAGGTAAGTGTGCAAACATCAAACCTGTATTGACCTTATTTGGCCCCACTCACTTTGCCCGAAATGTGACTAATCTGCTTTCTTTGCACTGGGACTCTATTATGCAGGAATCCCATTCATTTTAAAGGGGAAATTGAGAAGTTCCACATCTAAAATGTACGTTATAGTAGGTTCATTTTTGTAAAATGTCATACTGCACTGATTCTCTGGAGGCTTTAAAAGAACTTATCAGTCAGGAGCAGCAGCCCCATGCAAATATAATACAACCCCAGTGACAATAGCAGCGCCCACAGCAAGTCACTAATGACATGAATATTCAAACAATTCATGAGTTTCAGAATTATGAAAAAGTATTGTACACTTTGAATGGGAAAAAGTCCTGCATGTTGCATAAATCTAGAAGCTGAATCCCATAATTATATATTTTCTTATCACAACACTGAAGAACAATTATCAGAACATGAGGTTAAGGAACATAATGAACGTATATAATCAAAAAGACATGTCCAGATTAAAATGAGTGAGGTTGAATGTTCAAAAAGGTAATGATGTCAGATGGAAGGCCAGGACCTAGCAGACAGTGAAGATGACCAAACTTGCAGAATAAAATAATTATATTGATAAAATAAGAAGCAGTCCAAAAAGTCAGAGGGGTATTTTATGATATGCAAAAAACTGAAGGGAGGGACTCATGCAGGCCCCCTCAAGATGCCCCCCCTCCCCTCACTTTTTTCTGGGCATATCAGAAGATTCACTGGTTGTTTAAAAAACTTCATCTGACAACAACCATTTCATTCATTCATTCATTTCATTTCAACAGTTATTTCACTTTAGTTTATTTATACTGACAGATACTGAATTTTGGGTCAGCTTTTGTTTCATAAGGATGAAAAGGAACAGTCCTGCTGGTTATGTCTGTACATTGCAGTTCCACAGAGCCTCTGCCTCACACACATACTTGTGTTCATGTCTCTGACAGTGTGTCTCTCTCCTCTGCAGATGAACTCTGTCTGAGAGTGGCAGCCTGTAAGGCCCAGTGGAGCCCAAAGGACCCCCTAGGACCAGTTCATATTGGTCAGAATCAACGCCAAGGGGAGAGCCAGAGGAGATACAGTCCAGACTGCATCAAAGAGTCGTAATAGTACTGTAGACAGTATTACAGGTAAAGGACTTAAGATATGCAGGGGTACCATTTTATAACACCATAATATTCTTAGAGTTAGTAGGTTAGTAATGACTTAAAGGTCCTGTATCTGATTTTGTCCCATGTTTTAGAGCAAAGTATGTCAGCAGACATAAATTGTATTGAGGCCAAAATGAAGGAAAAATATAATAATAATGATAACAAAAATGATAATGATAAAAGAATAAGAATAATAATGAGAATAATAATTTACGTCACCGCCCACCAGTGGTAGTGATTAAGCCTGAACCACTCTTAAACTATTTGTTCATCATGAATTAAGTCTTTTGTTCATGTTTTATAAAGGCTAATAAAGGGTTGTTATAATTGATGCTTAGTGGTGTTGCCACAATAGCAACAATTTAAACTCTATTCAATATTAGGGGCTGTACCAGATGTTTTTATGTAATAAATTTAAATTTGTTTCACCCCAATTCAAATATATTGCAAAAGCAACTCTTGGTAAGACTGCATGTTCTCCAAGGTATTTCTTGGAATGTTAGATGCGTTTAATGCCATACCGTGGAACATTAAAGACAAAGGACTATGGAAACAAGATATTTCCTGTTTTAATTATATTGTGAAGTAAACAAATGAGCATGCGTGGGTGTGATAACCACATAACCAGTGAAACTAGCTCCAGTGAACTAAATGTTTCATGTCATACTGGGGAAAAATGACTGAATGATTGAATCTTTGCAGCTAAATGGACATCTTTCAAAATGGCAGTGTTTGCGTCACAACTTATTGTTTTCATTTTGAAGATAAAATTGTACCGCAGTGCAGCTTTTTTATTTTGATGAATGTATTTGATTATGATTTTATGTTTGAGAAAGTCAATTTAAAAGAATCCTTATCGCAAAAGCAGCGCTTTCACTCTTTTCATTTTGTCCTATTGAAGAAACGTAATTAGGTTTTCAGGTTTTCATTCATCGCAAAATTGTACGTTGTATGTTCCTTCAGCAGATGAAGTCATTTGTATACCAATGCTTCACATATGTCCTACAGGTACTGCTACAATTATAAATACTACTTTTTTATACTTTTCCTATTTTTGCAAATCATTCAGTCAGAGCCACTACAGAAACCTGAATCAAATGTCATATATTGAACACAGAGAATCATGCTTTACTCACTCATTAGACAAACAAATAAGAATAAAGTTGATTTTATTTAGTTTAAATAGTAAACGGTCACTTTTATACAGCACTTTTTCACCTTTAAGGCAGTCAAAGCGCTTTACCACATGGAATCACTCACCCATTCATACACACATTCATACATCAGTGTACACAGCCCCACCGTGTCCCTTGACTAAGTGTATGACCCAAGGACACAACAACAGCATTAATCTGTGGGAGCTGGAATCGCACTGCACAGTGGGTCTGACTGGTCAACCAATGATTATGTTGAACGGGATTTGAACTGCCAATCTGAAGATTTCAGATTGGCGGACAAATGCTCTACCAGCTGAGCAACTGCCAGGGAACGGAGACCATGTACAGGAGCATTAAAGAAACACTGAAAAAAACTGAACTGAAATTTGTACAAGACTGCAGCTCTTATCTAAAGCTTTTGAGTTCAAGTTTTAGCTTTGGGCAAACTAAAATATATTATATAGATTTATGACACATGGAGTGAAATATTTCTTGATTTTATTTCCTGAATTTTCATGATTGTTGCTAATAATGAAAAATCAATATGCTGTGTCTTAGGAAATTAGAATATTACATAAGCTCAAGTCAAAAAATATATTGTAAACAGAAATGTCTGGCTTCTTTTCATGTTCCTTTGTATGCACTGAACACTTGGCTGGACCTCCTTTGGCATGGGTTACTGAATTAATGTGCTGTGGCATGGAGGAGAGCACCCTGTGGTACTCCTCAGGTCGAATGGAGGCCCGGTTTGGAGTTCAGGTCAGACAAGTTTGCAGGCTAATCAAGCAGCAAGCCTTCTTTTGGTACCTTTGGTTGTGTGGGCAGGTGACAAGTCTCATCGGGAAATGAAACATATGAATCTCTATACAGCTTGTCAGCAGTAGGAAGCATGAAGTGCTCTGAAATCTCCTGGTAGATGTCTGTACTGAGTGTGGACAAAATGGACCAGCAGATGACATGGCAGCCCAAATCATTACTGACAGGGAAAACTTCACATTTCAAGCAGCATGGATTCTGTGCTTCTCCACTCTTTCTCTATTCTCTGGAACCCTGATTTCCAAAACGTATGCAAAATGTACTTTAATTTGAAAAGAGGACTCTTGGACCACTCAGCAACAGTTTACTTGTTTTTCAGTAAGACTCTTCTGATATCATCTCTGTCCCATATAGGCTTCTTGATGCAGTACCTCCAGTCTCAGTCCAGTAAATTTTACAGTCCATACTTGTGAAGGATGGTCTCTTATTGTCAGAGGAACATTATTCCAGTGAAGTGTTACTGTAATGCCTCAAGAGGCTTGTAAATTATTTTTAGTGATCATGATCAGCAACGTAAAAAGGCTGCAGTTATTTGGGAGACACAATCCTGTTGAGAATGAGACTGGCTCTTCTCTTTTCTTTAGTTTTATTACACCTGGGCTTTAGAAATCTAATAACATGTTCTGAAATGCTTGAGTTTAGCAGCTCCTTTTTTTTTGGTCCAAAATCTTCCTAGCCCATTCTAAACTCTCCTCATCCAATCATCTTTTATCCCAGTCCAAACATGCCCCTAGTGACAGGAAGTGACAAGAGTCATTTCTTCTATATTAAACAGCAACGAGAAGGGCGGGCAATGGTCACTATAAAGGAGGAGAGGAGGGAGAGAAAGAGAGAAAAGGGAAAGCCAGAGAGAAAGAAAGGGAGAGGAGACTGAAGAGAGAAAGAGAGTAGCAGGGAGAGAAGATGGAAGGGCAGGGATGGAAGAGAGGAATGGAGCAAGGGGGAGAGCGGGGAGAGAGGAGGAGAGAAGAAAGGAGGAGAAAGAACAGACGTACACTGGACTGTTTTTCACTGAATACTGAGAATGACAACTGACGGTGTGGATCAAACAAACTGCCTCACAGAAAAGTGACGTGGTGCCCACAGATGGACGGTTGCCTGGAAACGAGCAGGAGGTGAAACAAGCTCTGAGGACAATGGATTGTGTGGGCCCCGATCTGAAAACATAGCAACCCATTCCAAGTGAACATAGAGATGGGAAATTATTCTAGAATCCTCCCAGTCAGAGATTAAGATGGAGGGCAAGTCAGAATTATATAGTCACATTGCCCATCACATTGCAGATGTTTTGACCTGGTTTATCGTTAATATTTCTATTCACATTATTTTTTATTTTATTTTTTTATCAGAATATATTATCATTATTCAGATGTGAGTTTGACAAGTCACAATTCTATAGACCAATCCTGCGAAAATCTACGCGTCCCACTATCTTCCCTGCCGCTATTACTGCGTGAGACAAGAGTCAACACCTAAACTAGAGGACCCTGACAGAAGGGCTATCTCCACTCCGGGTGAATAATATGAGATATAGAAATCATAGAATTATAGGAGAACTTTGGCTAACCTCTAACGCACCAATAAATACACCACAGGGATTTCACAGCAGTGAAGGTGCTCATGTGTCACAACTGCACCGAAACAAACTCAAAGGCACAAACAGCACTCACGTTTTAACATATTCTACATGTGTCCAAACAAAGTGTAATGAGTCTCTTCCCGGTAAAAAAGAAGAGATGAAGAAACAGCTGCAGTGTGAAACTTGGATCCACCCAAAAACACATCCAGTTTTTTACAGCGCCTAAAAGTCTAAGTATATAATAGTAAATCTACATCTATTCAGTCTGTAGTATCCGTGTAAAACTGAAGTCAAAAAGAAAACATGAACTAAACTCAGTTCTGGTAAAAGCATAATAACAAAAGTGTGGTAATAGCCAGTGTGGAGCGTGCATCTGCACAATGATGCAAACAAAAGCCTCAAGTTGAGGCCAAACTGATAATATGAACTAAAACAAATGTGGTGTATATATCCACTGTTGTGCCGTGTGCGTAAAGAGTTTGTATAAAGTTCACCCACTGACCATTTATTTTTATACAGTCTGAGTTCTCCATAGTCGTCCTCCTCCGTTCAAGTCTGGTAAAGGCAGTAAAAAAAAGCAGAAGAGTAAAGTTATTTATTAAAACAAACAGCACGTGCTTCGTGTGCTGCCTTTAATATAAAGAGGGGTATACGAAGAAAACAAAGTGAAACTTAAGTGTGTGTAACACACAAGGATCAGCTGTGCTCTGGTTCATTTGCACATTTGTATGGAGTTATAACGGAACATCATATAGGGGCCTACTATGTTTTAATATATGAATTAACAGATATAAAGTGATTCAATATTGACTTCTGTCACGGAGGTTTGTGACTTTTAAAATATGGATCCCCAGAAAAAAAGTTTGGGAAACACTGTCCTTGACCATCTGAGCAACTACCGCTACGGGATAAAAAAGTGGATTTAAGCGAGTGTGACGTCACCCATAGAGTTCAGCGCCACTCAAATGAGGCTCGCGATGCTAACGGCTACAGGAGCGTATCTAGAGCCAGGCTCTATGTTATGAATAGGATTTTTTTTTTTTTGACAAACAAAATAGCGAAACAAAATCAGGATCATGTAGAGCGGGTTAATAAGAAAATTTTAAGACATTTTAAGATGATGAGGCCACAGCAGCAGGTACAGAGAAAAGAGCGAGAGCGGCAGTCTGAGAGAGAGAGCGGCGACAAGATCCTCATGCAAAAGACAATGGGCCAGGGTCAGAAGGAACCGGAAGAGCCTCCTGTTGTGCCTCCTATTTGGCACGCGGCGGCTAGCACGTTAGCTATGTCCCCCCATATATACGGTCTGTGGGACCAATTTATTTTAATTATTATAGTATTATAGTTATTTTAATAGATCCATGGGACCAACACACTGCTACTTCTGCCACTTCCTTAACAGCAAAGCATCACAGTAATAGCGGCGCTGCTTTACTTTTGCTCTACTTCCGCATTCTGCACAATTTGTCTGTAGAATTTGACTCTTCACTGTCAAAATGCTGCATGATAAATATTGGTCATTACTGGGGTCGTATCAAGCCCTGGGGTCTAAAAATAGCCGCCCATTCAA
>JACN01075424.1:0-11308 GCA_000787155.1 Scartelaos histophorus
TGTGCAGATCTTCAGTCTGTGCTGTTCTTTGGTCTTTTTCTCTCTTTACCTGAGGCTCTTCCCGCCTCTGTAAACAGACTTATCTGCTCATTAAGGTTAATAGGTGAAAGGTTGTCTGGGGGCGTGTTCTAAGCGTCACTAAGGTCACGCTGGACAAGCCGGAAATTGAATATACAAAATAAAATATTTTAGGGCCATTATTGATCATTTTGTTTGGGCTACAGTAAGAAACAATCATCCTTATCCATCATCTTGTTTTTACTATTTACGATTATAACAATAATAATAATCTTCACCTTCAGCTGTTGTGGAATCATTTTAATCATTAAAATGTGTGAAATGCATAAGCAGAACTCAGGTTAAGCTCGATGTTTGGTGTCACAGGTCACATCTAGTTCTATTCATAAAATCTACTCGAAGATTCCAGCTTTAAATCAAACTTGTATATTATTATATTCATGGAAGTAAATCATAATTCCACATTTTTACTCTCATGGCCGTGACCAGTTTACGCTGAAAGGTTAACCGGAAGCGCACGGTTACGTCCCGGTGGCTTAACGTCCCAAACGTGGTCGCACTGCGCGCTGATGTAAATATCCAAGTGTCCTTATTTCGTGTCAGAGCCGTGGACAGTCAGGCCTCGGCGGCGGCAGTGAAGCGACCCGCAGCCGGACACACGCCGCGCATTACGCACCGCGCCCCGCAGCATGTGGAGGAGCAGCCGCTGGAACTTTCTCCTTGGATGACCTCCACGATCCTGTGACCGTGGCTTGAGAAGTGACGGACACCTGTTGTGAAGAGGACGAGCTGAAAACACCCCTGGTTCAGTCTAAGCCGCTGCGGCCGCGGGGCTCGTTGGGGAAACGTCTTTACGTGGTTTGGCTGCGTGTGGCGAGGCGCAGACTGGACAGCGCGTTGGTGACAGCTGAGAATTGTACCGACAACTACTCAAGCTTATAGGAATTAAGTTTTCTATATTGCTGGCGTTCACATGATGTACACAATCACCAGAGGTCCCAGTAAACTTGTTACACAACGAAGGACAGGTGAGCATTGCGCACATGATCCAAATGCGTAATGATGCAACGTATCGTGATTGTTTCTGTTTTGGGTTGTGTTTTTGATGTGTTCTTGGACTAAACTCTAAATAAATTGGACGTGTTTGTTTTAAAGGTCCCACTCAACAGATCGAGAGCAAGTTCAGCGACTTGAAACTTAAGCCCACGTCTTGGTTGACCTCAAAGTGAGTAACGATGTTTCGCTTTGTTCATGATTGTGTTTTGTAAATCCAAAGACCAACGAGGAGCCCAGGAGCCCAAAATACTGCACTCGTCCCTACACAGTTCTCCTGTTCCTGCATAGTTCTCCTGTTCCTACATAGTTCTCCTGTTCCTACATAGTTCTCCTGTTCCTGCATAGTTCTCCTGTTCCTACATAGTTCTCCTGTTCCTACATAGTTCTCCTGTTCCTACATAGTTCTCCTGTTCCTACATAGTTCTCCTGTTCCTACATAGTTCTCCTGTTCCTACATAGTTCTCCTGTTCCTACATAGTTCTCCTGTTCCTACATAGTTCTCCTGTTCCTACATAGTTCTCCTGTTCCTACATAGTTCTCCTGTTCCTACATAGTTCTCCTGTTCCTACATAGTTCTCCTGTTCCTACATAGTTCTCCTGTTCCTACATAGTTCTCCTGTTCCTACATAGTTCTCCTGTTCCTACATAGTTCTCCTGTTCCTGCATAGTTCTCCTGTTCCTGCATAGTTCTCCTGTTCCTACATAGTTCTCCTGCTCAGGTATCAGGACTTTGAAAGACCAGAGTTATTTCTGCTTCTAGACACGATGAGGAAAAATGACCTGTCTAGTCATATGAGTAAATATGTTTAGTTTTCACTGCCAAAAAGGCCAATCGACTGAAGTTCTGTCAGTGCACTGGTCCTTGCAACACACAGAGCTGGACACAAGTCCAATCTTTTAGTTCTGGACTAATCTGGGGTAAAAGCTTTTTACAGCCGCTCCTCTCACACAAAGATGAAGGTGCAGATGGAAACTTTTCCTTTGGAAGCTCAGTCACCTGTCACCTACAATGTTCCACAGTCTGGCATTAAACTAATCTATCTTATCTTCCGTTCATTTAAAAGCTGCTTTTATTGCTTTACCTGCATTTCTCTGAGCTGACTCGCCTCTCCGCAGCTCTGAGCTGTGCCATGAGATGATGTTACTGTGGAACATTATTTACATGGAGAAAAGTCGTCGAACCTCCTCCAGAAGTTTCCTCCTGCCTCTGTAAAACCTACGTGGTCTTTTTGTAAACTAGATTATTAAAATGTTCATATCATCACCTCAAAGTTTTGAAGAGTTCTTTATAAAATGAGATTGTCTGAGAAGTTGAGCGTTGGTGTGTTTTGTTTGTGCAGTTCTCCTCCTCCAAAGATCGTGTTTCATCGCATCAATGGGAAGCGTCACAATGGAGCAGCTCCACACAGTCCGGCCGAAAGCTTCACGCCTGCGCACGAGGAGAATGTCAAATTTGTGTTTGAAGGTGAAGCAAACTGAATATATCAGTAAATAAATGATAGACAAATGCCACGCTGTGCAAAGCATAAAGGCAAGATCACATGATCAAAATGTGTTGGGTTGAATTAGCCATAGTTACAATATAATACAATACAATACATTCATGACCTGATATGCTGTTTAGACAAGACTGGAGACCTCCTGCCACCTCTGGTGCCTCCAACTTGGGAAGCAGTGGTCTCTTTGTTAGTCTTGGGCTGTTGCCAGTGGCTTCTCCGTCCTTAAGCCTTGTTGCATCACATGTGTTACGTTAATTTAATTACAACAAAGCAAATGAAAAGATGCAAAGTAAATGTGCGTTTCACAAACTCCTCCACAGAGCCACAACCTTGAGTCTTATCATGGGGCAGAGCTGATAAACGTCTCAGGAGGATTTTTGGTCATTCATTTTAGTTTGTTTGAAATTAATTGAACTTTTCTGCAGCATGGCAAGAGGTGGAGCAAAAACTTGAAACCGGTGCAGACGTGACAGAGAGAAAAGGCCCTGTACAGTATGATGAGAAGACCCCGAGTGCTGCGATGAAGAGTGAGTCAACATCACAACAACACACACTCAACTCTGCTGATCAAAAGGCTCCAAAGGTGCTCACAATGTTTCCCCAATTACCCAAGTACCATGAATTCTTCCTGAATGTTTTTCAGGTAATCCGCTCATCTAGGACAGTTCTAATCTACCACTTAAATCGGTTTAAATCGTAGCTCTTCAGACAGTTTCAACCCAATAGTGGCGTCGAGCTAAAATGTCTTGATTTTTTAACACCTTTTGAAACCGTTTCTATGTTTCCTCCCCGTGTCTGGATGAGTTTCCTCCAGTTTCCCTCCGTCAACCAAAAACATGCAACACTATGAACAGTTTACATCAGGGAGGTAGAGGAGCTCCTCCTGCAGAGGGTCAGAGGGTCAGAGGGTCAGAGGGTCAGAGGGTCAGAGGGTCAGAGGGTCAGAGGGTCAGAGGGTCAGAGGGTCAGAGGGTCAGAGGGTCGAGGGTGAGGGTCAGAGGGTCAGAGGGTCAGGGTCTGGTCACAGAGTCATGGGCAGAGCTGCCCGCACGACCCAGACGGATTAAGAGGGAGAAAATGGATGAAGGGTATTTTACTTTATATGTTTTATGCAGATTTTATGGATTTTATTGAAAGATCCTGTGTAATTTCTCCTCATTGTTTGTTGCCTGTTGAACCTTGGTTTACAAATTAAACATGGTTATTGTTGTTGTTAGGTTCAGCACTTAAATAAAGCTGAACGATCAGGCGTGGCTGTATCTGTAACTGGAACAAGTGTTGTAAAAGTTTAATCTAATCTTTCATTAAACGGTGTTGGTTTATACCTGTCTGAACCAGTCTGGAAAGTCATGCTAGGCTCAGTTCATTTAAGGATACAACTAGAGTTTTATTCCCACCAGCCGCCTTTACTCAGGTCTTATTGATAAGACTCAAATAAGAATAACGAATGCAACTTGTCAAGCTGTTACAGCTTTTTAAACCTTTACTTTATTCCTTGAGTCTTGCAATTTTTTCCGAATCCCAATAAATATATAGATAATATTGTTGCAATGCATCAGACGAGTGTTAAAATATAAACTGAGGTTCTAGTACTGCATATAAGTGAAAGGATAGTTAAGTGGTGTATGGCCTTGTGTGAAAGATTATACTGCAACCTTTAGTCACATAGTTTTGAGTTTTCATAATGGACTAAAAAGCAAAATGCTAAATGAACTGTAATTTTGCCCTGATCTTGTTTCTAACTGCTGTTGTCTCTGCAGATTTCAAGCCCATTGACCTGGAGGAGTGGTGGGCCCAGCGCTTCCTGGCTAACATTGCTAACCTATCCTGAGTGCACACGAGTCCTGTGCAGCGATGGTGTCCCAAGCTCACGCTACAGCGGGTGGTCTTCATCACAGACAGTGTCTATGGATGAATGTAGGAGCCTAATGTAGTGACGCTACAGAGGAGACGAGGCAGCAGCACATACTGCCTCCACTGAACTGATGTGCAGTGCTGCCGTGCATTACTCTCACTTGAATGATGTACTAACACGCCTCCTGTTTCAGCTGTATACATTTCTTTGCTGATCTTTAGATAAATATTTTGAAAAGCAAAAAAGTAAAAGTGTTTTTCAAGATTTTGTCTTTTTTTTTTACACATCATATACTTACAGATCCAAGATGTATACAACATGCTTATCTTTAAGACTTTTTTAAAGGTCAAAATTGAAACATTTATTTTACAGTCATGTATAAAATGTATCTGTATAAATATAAAACACATTCTTAATTACAAACATTTAAAATATATTTTGCTAACATGAGTGTAAAAAGTTCAAGTTAATAAAATGTCAAAGGGCAGCTCCTTATCCTGCCGCCTTAGTCTTTTTGAGCCTCCTCCGGCCGGGCGCAGACTGGCCTGGTTTGGCTGTGGTGAAGGTGATGCACTGAGAGTCCAGGTAGTCGGCCAGTTTAGTGACACCGAGACGAATCCCTGCAGCCTTCAGCTGCTGCTGGAGCTGAGACAGGACCAGGGGCTTGTACTGCAGGATCTGCTCATAGAGCGAAGAATCTGACAAAATGAATGTGCGGACGGCTTGGAGCTGGTTCTGCAGACGAGAGGCAGACTGAGAGGCAGAGATGCTCCCATCACTGTCTGAGTCCCCGTCAGACAACTGCACGAGCTCTGGGTTTGACCTGTACAACAGAACATGCTACAACTGAATAAAGGCACAAAATATATGATAATTGTGCAGTGTAGGCTAGTCAAATAATATCTGAAATAAGTTGAAAATAAAAGGTCTAGTTAATTACATTACAGTGCATAGAATGACAAATTAAAGTACTATATTTTTTTAGATTTTTAAAAGTACCGATATCCACACATACCTCTCTGACTCTGCTGTGGAGGAGGTAGTAGAGCCCTGAGAGGCAGACAGGGGCTCATCGTCCTGCGGCGCTTTAATGGGCGAGGTGGTGGTGGAGGTGCTGCTCGTTGTTGTTTTAGGCTGTTTGAACTTTGCCTTGGCACAGGAGGCCGGTCTGACAGCTGTTTGTCCAGCAGAGGGCGCCTCATCCTCAGAATCAGAACTGACCAGCTGGTGGGTGTACTGGTGGATTTCCTTTAGTTTTAAAACCATTTGGCGTTTTGGTAAAGGCCGAACTCCAAACCTAAAAACATTCACACAAAGCATAAGGCGTTTGCAGGAGACAGATGATGGAAACAGAGCGAGGCCTGACAGACAGAGGCTGTGGAGGAGGTGATTAGATTGTCTCCTCAGTGATTAAAAGGCCTTTCCTTTAATGTGAACGGCTACTTACTTGTTCAGTTTGTTCTTGAGCTCTGGTGTGTCCATGTCTGAGTAATGTGGCATTGGAGTAATGGGGACCAGGGCCTGCCGCTTTTTGAAGTTAGATACTAAACAGCAACAGAATAATGAACTTACAACCACGAGACGTCTTCGTTGTTTTTCCAAATGATAAATATGTGAGCCGTATTAGCACGTACCTGGAGTCTTGTATTGCACTGCAGGTTTCAGTCTCTCAGACAGAGGTAGAGCTGCGTCCTTCTCTTCATCTTCCTCCTCCCAACTGTCCCAGATTTTGGAGTCCATGAGGCTGTTGTTGATGCCGTGAGGTGGTTCAGTTTCAGGTGGTGAAATTGCAGTAGGTGTTTTCGTTGACATCGTTTTTGGGGATTCAAAAATACTTGTCCCTGCATTATATTGACCTTCAGGGGCCGTGGTTGAGGTGACTGACTGGATATTCTTCAGACTGTCCTGCTGCTGCACAGACTCTTCACTGTTGTCCAGTTTGAGGCTGAAACGAGGATTTTCAGCACCTGCATCCAGACCCCACGAGTCATTGAAAGCTATTGGAGGCTCATCCAAAAAGCTTTGCCTAAAACCGGGTTCACCATCTTCAGCCTCAAAACAATCTTCATCATTTTTTGCCAAACTTGTATTCTCATTGTCCACTCTGTTGGTTGTACTGCAGTCTTCTGATGATCTGCTTTTATTACTAGACTTACTGTTTATCTTGCAAGAGGAGGACTGTTCCGACAAAGGAGACAGGTGAAAGCTCTGCACCTCTTTCTCTGGACTAGGTGAGGTCCTTACTCTAGTATTTTGACCTGAAACCACATTTTCCGCACTGAATGGTGAAACTGGTGGTAGTTTGGATGTTTCGGTCTGTACAGGTGTGCTGCTGTAGGGCGGGACGGGGAGGGGAGTTTCCTGTTTGGAAAAACTGAGGCGCGAGCAAGAGTGTTGAGAATATCTGGAGGGACTTTGAGGCACCGCAAAACCGGAAGAGTCCAACTTTTTGTCGTTTGTCAAATCTAAACAGCTTTTTCTGTCCCTTGTCTCAGAACTGGAAATTGAGCTTTTGGACATTGATTCTTTGTGTTTTGGAAAAAGTTGGATCCTACAAATGCTGCTTTTGGTTTGAGAAGAACTAGTGCGCACACTCCTTTCTGGTTGGATTGGTGTTGAGGGGATAAGCCAGGATAACTCTGCAGAACAATCAGCCACACTTGCCTCACCACTGGGAGGCTCACAGTCCATGTTGTCAGTGTTAAGATCCTTCAAATGAGGTGTATTCATGTCTTTAATACTGGTGAAGCTATTTCCGTGTTGTGGTGAAGGGCTGTTTGAACTCTGAGTAAGATCTATGTTCATGTCGTCACTGGAGTCGGACAACACAACTAACTCTGGTTCTTTGTCTTTGAGAGATTTTTGAGAGGGTAAAAGCTTAAAAATGGCTGAGGCATCTTTGGCATCTACTCCATCTCTCCCCTCCAAAACTTCTGGGGACAAAGCTGTGGACAATCCAGGAGACACCCCGGGGATGGGCATGTTTTGTGCATTAGGTGGAGGACTTGGGGACAACACGTCAATCACACTCACTGAGGACTGAAGCAATGTTCTGGCCGACACTTCAGATGACAGAAGACGAGCAGAAAGAGGAACCTCCTTATGTTTAGATAAAGTGGACAGCTCTTTTTCCTCAAACTCACCCCAGGTTTCAGAGAAAAGACGGTTGAAGCTGTGATCTAAGCTGGTATCAACATGCTCACTGTTTTCTTTTGCGACTTCCTTCTTGGTTGGACTTACAGATATTTCAGGATGATCGTGATTATCAACCCCTTTTTCCTCCTCCCTCTTCTTCTGAGTGGCAGCAAACTCGTATATTTCTTCCAGTTCATCTTCGTTCACTCGATCCTCTTGGATTTCTCTGTCACTAGGCTGGTTTTCCATCTCTTTACTGTTGTCAAAAGTATTATGGTCTGTCCCATCATCTTCATTGTCCTCTTCATTCCACATGGAGCGCAGCAGCTCAATAAAAGCCTCATCTGTTTGAGTGTTTGGGTTCTCACAGTCTTCCCTCTGGAACATTGTCTGTTCTTGAAGCTGGCAAAACTCCACAAGATCTTTCACGTCAAACCTGCACATGAAAAGGTAAATTACCAAAAGCAACAGCGCAGCACTATCCACCCAAACATCATTTCCTTTCACTTTAAAGTAGGTGGTGTCAGAATATTATTATTTTAATGTTATTACTGTGACAATAATCATTCATAGTTATTGACACCATGACCAACAGTGAAATCCTTCATTCCTTAAGTATGTGTACAGCTTAATGAAATCAAACTTTCTGAATGATAAAGTCACAGAAACAGTCAGATTAAAAATATATATATATATACATTTTAAACACGTTTGGTAGAGTAGATTCAGTAGAAATAAAGAAATATTTAGTTTCTACAAATAATTTCTACAAATAATAATAATGTTTCTAAGGCCGTGCATTGGCTTGAGTCTGACAACACGATATCATCATATCCACGTCAAGATTTGATAAATCATGATATATCCCAATCCTAAAACTAAGGATGATATATTGCAATTTATCAATAATTACTTATATTAATACAGTCAATTGCACCTTCACGAGAACACGATTGTATGAAATATAAGTTATAAAAATGTTTAAATCACCAGAACAGTGAGTCTAATGAATTTTGTGAAAAATCTATTTGGATGCCTTTGAATGGATTTGAGAATTGTGCAGTGAAGTATCACGATATATCACTGAATCGATATTTTCTTACACCCCTGTTATTAACTGGTAATAAAAAGTAATGATAAGATAAATACAGTAAGAAATAATCCCCTTTAATTAAATAGTAAAAGTGAGACCTGGATGCCAGCTCCAGGACATAAGGACGTAGTGACAAGGGAAAGGAGCACTGAGCAGTGTAAAGGAACTGCAGCAAAGCAAACACCGCCTGTCCTGGGGTGTCATTCAGCAGAACCCTCTGAGCAGCAGGCACGCCCTCCTCCTGCACCCCAAAACCACTCTCATGGATCTGGAAAGAGAATTCATTCAATATTATTCATTATCCAGCAATTATTTAACTAAATAATAAGGATATAGAGCGAAATATTTAAATTTTACATTATGCAGATGTCAAATAGTAAAGTATCAATTATTTACCATCTCAACCAGCAGGGGGCAGCGAACATACAACATAAAAGAATGAGCAAAGTAGATTTCGCCACTGTCCACTTGTAGCTGCACATCACTGAGCTGAGGATTGTTCACCATGGTTCCCAAGTCTAAAACGAGTTTAGACATGAGCAGCTAAAATGAAAAAGCACAACAAAAACATCATAAAAGACTTTTACAAAAACAAATATGCTTTTTTTTTAGCTTGTCTTCTTACAGATTGCTGTCTTCCCTCCTTTTCTTGCTTCAACACAGTTCTCATTGGTCCTTTATGATTATTGTTCAGTGTTTCAGGTAAGAATCCAATCACACCATCATTACTATTCTCCTCCTCTACCACAACAAATCCACTTGAATGTAAGTTTAAGTTGTGGATTGTGCTGATTTGCTGCTCTGTGAGGGAACACACATTTTGATTAAAATACTGGCGGGCAGAAATGGTCCAGAAATCAGATATTGTGAAAAGTGTAATCTAAAAATGAAAGTGATGACAGTGTATGAAATCCATAAAAGTAGAAATCTTCTCTCATTCCAATATCTGTTTTTACATTCATGCAAAAATAAATGATATAAAGATCACTACAGACAAAACAAAATATCAGTAAGTGAATAGAATCTATTATTCTATTGACACTGTTGTATAAATTTACTGATACACAAAGGTGGGCCGAAAAGAATCGAGATGTATTTTAATTTTTCATTACCTTTTGTGAATTCTGTGGTAGAAAAGCCATACTGTGTCAGTGTCATCCCATCTTCAGCCAACTCCATGAGGTCTCGAAGGGCCTGGCTGCCTGGGGTGGAAACAGCAGGAGAAGAGTGGCCTGTCTGAGAGACGGGGGGGAGACTGGAGGCTATAGGAGTCTTCAAACGCTGCACTGGAGTGTTTGTTTTTTCCCCACTTGCAAATGATGGCACAACAGTCTAGAATAGACAAAAAAATTAAACAATGAAAATATCTAATTACATATTACAATACGTTACTCACTGGTGCTGATTCCTGGGGTACAATGAAGTCTCTAAGCTCAGGAGCATAAAAATCAGTTAGGCAAAAGACTGAGAGCAATGCACTTTTCTGCCAAAGGGGGGCGGCACCACCCCAGCCAGGCAAAGTGGATGTGCTGCGGGTGGGAGTTGCAGGAGAGGGGGCACGACTGCAGAGCAAGAGAGCAGAGACTCGGGCCTGTATCCTGGATAGAGCTGCCCCCGGGTCCTGAACCACCAGCAGCGGAGGAGGCCGAGGGATTCCACCTTTTTTCTTTTTGCTACGTCCTTTACCTACAGAGAGAAATATTCAAGTTCAAAGTCAAATAGCGCACATAGGCAAAAATATCTACAGAATTTATTAGAGATTATATAAGGGAAAAACACAGTTGGCTTCACTTAATGAATGAATACATTAAATGGTATTAAAATCTGAATACTAATATAGATTTATAGGTTTTTTTTGTTTTTGTTTTTTTTTTAAGAATTTAAACATTCAATTCAATTCAAGTCAAATAATAGATACAATACATTATCAATCAGTTATTACAAGCATTTGGTATCCACTTCAGAAGTGGACTTTTGGACATGCTGGGGGCAGTTGTCTCTGTAAGGCTCTGGCTCTCAGCTTGTGATTCCTTTTGCTCGTGATTCCTTTTTTGCTCTTGTTCCAGCAGTGATGAGGACAAGGCCATGGCCATCATTGTGTCTTCATCCAGATCTTCAACCTTCTTCCTGGGTTTCTTACTTGCTGGTATGTTTGCCTTGGAACCTTTTCGCTTTTGGCCTGTAGTCTGTGGACTGTAGATGAAACACAAAGGGGGTTTATTTAAGGTTAGATACACACATATTAACGTACATGCTGGAGCTCCAGGTGGGGTGGCAGAGGCACATACTTTGCAGATGTGTTGCTTTGGTTTTGCTCAGCCTGTCTCTGCAGAGCCTGCATGAGCACTGCAGGGGGGACGCCCATATCTGAGGAGCAACGCTTCAAATGGGATGCCCGACTTTTTTGTGACTTGAACCTTTTTCCACAAATGGGACATTCCATGACTCCAGGGGGCGCTGGAGGTCCTGTATGGTCCTCTCTTTCATCTAAACATCTGTAAAAGAAAATTAATGTATCCTTTAGTAATGATGCTGGGGCATCCATACAGCGCTCAGGGATCCATCTCTTGAGTTAAGCTTGGTCAGGACCATCTTTGCCGAAACATTTTACCTATTGTGGATGTTTTGGATTGATAATAATAATAATAATAA